>CAAKHF010007041.1:43764-64812 GCA_901007745.1 Hippocampus kuda
TTATCACCCCTTAAGCAGCAGATTTGTGAACACGACTGCTGGAGCAACGCATGTAAACAGACAATATAACGGCTCGGGGCATATATTCTTTATCCTCTGCGAAGACTGACCAACATTACTGTGCCTTACTCAAGGGGCGGAGTTAGATGACGTGAAAAAGCTGCTGAAGGTTCGCTCCAGCAGCTCCAGTCCCGTCCGCGCTGCCAGCACCTCGGCCATCATGAGCGGCCCCAAGAAGGCCAGCGTGGAGACTCAGACCATCTCGGTGACCTCTCGGGCCTCGCAGTCGGGTATGTGACCCCGCACCCCCGCGCCCCTCCACCTCCCAACTCCCACGCACATGCCCAGACACTTTGTCTCCCGCCCACTTTGGGTTTAGTATTACAGCGCATTAGTAACACACGACATCTGCTTTCCTGAGAAAGTGACTCCAGGGGGAAGACTGACATTTCATACACGCCAAGACTTTCTCATCTTTAGTTGAATGAAAATATGCACTGAAGGTTCCCTGATTCATTCTCCCTTCAATACAGAGCGAGCTCAGCCCATAAAAAGACAATGGACTGAATGTAGTCTCAGCATGCGCGTGTGTCACATGAACCACACCGGACTCTTCATTAGGTACAGTACACGTGCGCAATAGGAATAACATCAGCACAAATGACAGATTTAAAAGCCTTGAACGCAAAAGTGAATACACATTTCACATTTGTATTCATTCAAATGCCAACTATTGACACTAATGGCCCAATTTTGGCATTGTCACTGAGGGGTGTGCTCACTTTTGTTGCCAGATTCATACACTTTGAAAAATTGGTGAGTTTGGGAGGCCATGGTGAAGTTTTCAGTTGTTGAAAGAATCATTTTGACACTTCATTCAGAAATTGGACATTTTCACTTCGGGGTGGACTCACTTTTGTTGCCAGCTGTTTATACAGGAATGTATGAAGTTATTTTGAGGGCACAGCACATTTAGACAGGCTACTTAACGTTGTTGCGATGAAAAGACATCATAAAATATTCACAAAAATGTTTGTGCATCGAGAAATCGTAAATGTAACCAGAAGTCACGCAGACTTTCAAAAATTGCTGCGTTTGCGAAAGCATGATGAGCTTTTTCAGTCGTTTCTCAATCATTTTGAAACTTTGGGTCCGGTTTTGACATTTTCACATCGGGGTGGTCACACTTTTGTTGCCACAGTCCAAATATTAATGGCTGTGGGTTGTTTTGAGTGGGCGGTCAATTTACACTGTCGACTTTAGATTGTTGCAAAATTTAATTGCTTCACATACTTAAAAAATATATATAAATAAATGTACAGTATTTTTTGTGACGGATGTGCTGACTTTTGTGAGCTATCTTTTCTAACGACAGTCTTGTGTTGCCTCTGTCTCTTCCACAGTGTTGACCTTTGGTCCTGGCGGCAGATCGGATGGCTTCCACACCGTGGACTCATCCAGCTTGCTTGAAACGGGCCTGCCGGCCGGCCACTTTGTTCCAGCCGGCAAAACCGGCCATTATGAAGGCAGCCTCAAATCGGGCCACTATAGTGACGCAGGGAGGTCAGACATCGGCGTGAGGTCAATCACGTATGATGCAGGCGGGAGATCGGCCCAATACGGTCCCGGTGTGAGATCGATGTCGTATGACACCGGTGTGTGGACGGGACATTATAACGGCGGCGTCAAAGCAGGGCAGTACGATACCGGCGTCAGATCCTTGACGCAGAATACCGGTGCCGTATCTGCTCAGTATAACGGCAGTTTGAGGTCAGGCCAGTACGATACTGGCGCCATCTCATCCCAGTATGGCGGTAGTTTGAGATCCGGCCATTACGACACTGGTGTGAGGTCCTCCCAGTACAGTATCAGTCAGAAATCGGGCATCCACGACTCTGGCGTGAGGTCGGCCCAGTACGACTCGGACGCGGCGCTTCCGGGCTTCCCGTGGTCCAGCGCCACCTTGCCCTCCGCCGCCGGCACCACCGCGGCGGCGGCGGGGGCCGGCAGCAGCTACTCGTACCAGGCCGGCGCCAACAACATGTCGGGGGGAGCGACACCTATCAGTCTGGCTGTACCCTCCCTGTCAGGTGAGCTTGGAAGAAAGTGCAGATGCAAGTCTTTGTTACTTATACAGGAAATTGCATTTTATCTGATGTTGTCCATATTGTATTCACATTATTTGTTTAATATTTCTCCCGATATTATTGATATTGTATTTTACAAAAATTGTACAGTAGTAACGTCTAGCGTTACTGCTATATAAATAAATAGAACAATATTTTTTTTAAAAATCAAAGGACAACTGCTCCATGTGCTTCTATTTAAATTCATTTTTCATCTTTTGCCTTGAAAAACCACTTTATTTACACTCATGCCCCCCCCCCCCAGTATATGGCTTTCAGAATAATTTGGCGCCCACTTCTGGCGGTGCAACCACCACAAACGGCGCAAATGCCAGCATGACAAGTATGCATTTTCAAGTCAAAACATAAAATGTAATGAAACATGGTGTGCTGTGAGATTTAACCCTTCCATGTTTCTTATTTGACAGCTTATGGAATGCAGAAAAATGTGGCTGGTGTTGGTGTTGGTGTTGGCGGTGGCGTAGTTGGAGCTGGTGTCTCTTCAAGTAAGCTACTCTGCTGCCACCGAGTGGATTCAAATGTTTCAACCGTCCAAACATATTCATCTTACTGTAAAGCTGCATAATGCCGAATTATATTACTGTGTAATTACATTGTCATAAAATACACCTGAATTGAAATCCTAAAATCTACAAAGCAGAAATGCAACATGAATTTGGCTCAAGGTTCTAGTTCATTTTCTGTCAAAGTGAGAATTCTGATCAGAGGCCTCCCATTGGAGGGATTCCACACTGCAATCTGTGACATCGGTTATGTGCTCTCCAGCCGCTCGATCCCAAAATGGCGATGCGTACAAGGACTATATGTTTGTTAATTCAGACAAGGACAATGCCAGGGACACAGAAACACTGATTTTGGCAAAAGACAGCGGCAAGCAGTTCACTCTGACGACAGGAGGAGGTGAGGCGCACCTTTACACAGTCAAATGTTGGTGGAACAAACTGTCGGCAAGCGACGGGCTGTGATGTTTCAGGTTCCCTCTCGGGCGACTCCATCCAGAAGGAGAAGCTCATCACAACCTACGGTGAAGGAGCTCAGCTCAAGGCAGGGACAGGAAATGCTTATTGTGAGTCTAAACCCGCAACAGTATTTCTGCATTCGTTCCTAAAGCTAAAAATGTGTGAATCCACCAGACGGATCATCTGGAGTTTTAATGAAAGACAAAGGCACGCACGCACGTATGTCATTTTTTTCTCTTTTCTGCTTGTGCAGTCATATCTTGACTAAAGAGGTTTTCGAGCTTTATTTCAATTAACCGTGGGCATCGTCCGCAGAGCTTCGCAAGAAGGGCGGCGTCTGCGGAGGCGGCTGGTGTTGCTGCTTTGATGCCTGTTGCTCGTGGTGGAAGTGGCTCCTCGGGTTCCTCCTCCTTTTCCTGCTTCTGCTTGGACTCCTTTTCGGCCTCATTGCGCTGGGTGAGTTCCTATACCATTATAATAAACTAGTTATTTCACCGTAATAATAATGGTACATAATTGTACAATGTAACCTAGTTATAATGTCTTAAAAATTCACTTAGGGACCCATTACCAAGTGATTTCTTGTTTATTGGCAGAAAGCAATTATTAGTATCCAATAACATTGACATAAACTAGTTATTATATTTCAATTAACTAGCACCTGAATTTAATGTAAGCTCATCTTTCTCTATGTCAGATAGAAATGATAAATTATCTAAAGAGGAAACTATTTTTGCGAATGGACAAAATTATGTTGTCATTGTTCGTAACAAAAACAACAACAACAAAAGTTAAACCATGACGTATCGTATGATGTCGTATCATCATCAGATGGTCACAGAACATTCTAATTGAGTTTTTGTAGCCTCTTAGGTGCATCTTTTCATCGGGAATGCCTAAAGAGAAAAATGTTATATTGTTGTTGTTTGTTTTAAAAATGTTATTCAACAGAAGTAAACGTATGACCCCATTGTCATTTCTAGCCGAGGATGTGAGAAAGCTGAAGAACCGGGTGGCCACTCTGGAGAGCGAGTCAGCCATCATTTCTGCTCGCACCAGTCGTCTGGTGGGGCTCGGTGGCAACACCTTCGTGGACGGTGGTGGCAGCTCATCCAAAACGGATATATTCGTGTTTGGACCAGGCGGAGGGGCAGGAGGCTCAGACTCTAGTTCTGGAACGCAGATTGGAGTTGCTGTGGGTGCTGGGGGTGGAGGTGTCAGTGCCGGAGCCGGAGCGGGAGCTGGAGGTGCTGGTGACACCAGTGGTACCAGCACGGGTGGTGCTGGAGCGACTGGTTCCGGTGTGGGTGGCGCTGCGGGTAGTGGAACCAGTGTGGGTACCGCTGGGGCTAGTGGAACCATTGGGGGTAGAGCTGGAGCCGGAGCTAGTGGAGCCGGCGTAGGCGGGTCCGGAGCCACTGGGACCGGCACAAGTGGTGGCGCAGGCACGAGCTTAGGTGGCGGCGGTTCCAGAGGTACTACCATCATTACTGGCAGTACCCACACCAGTGGCGGAACTGGGGCTGGTGCCGGTGGAGCCGGCTCTAGTGGCGGCGCAGGCACCAGTGGTGGCACAGGCACAAGTGGCACCAGCTTGGGCGGCGGGGCAGGCACCGGTAGTATCGGTGGCGGCGGCTCCTCCACTAGTCACACCTCGAGCCACACTAACACCTTCTCCAGCACCAGCGTGAGTCACAGGGACGGTCAAACGTTCGCCAATGGCTTCTGGACCAGCGGCACCGGCGGTTATGTGGATGCCGCCGCCCTTCACATGGCCATCCAGCGCATGGTGAGAGGGGAAATGCAGTCGCAGGCATTCCAAGGTAACTTATGACCGAAGCTAATATCATTTCCAAAAGCTAGCGAAATAACCTAAAAGTAACATTGAAAAAAAAAAATAAATAAATAAAATAAATAAATAAATGTAAATAAAATAAAATTAAAATGATAATGTTTTCAAAAAGAATTTCAAGCTAATTTAAAATACTCGAATTATAGCAAAAATGTCATTTATTTTTATATTTGTCAATTAATATCATACTTCGCCATTCATCTTAAATGTTTATTTCGGTAATTCGTACACCAAAATGAGAGTCAATAACTTGTAAGAAAGTTAGTATTTTGTGACATGTATTTTTATTTTATTTTTTTAAATCTTGCACTCAACAAATATTCCATTTATAAAAAAAAAAACCATATACTAAAACTAATAAGAACTAAAACAAAGCATCTTCAAAAAACTAAAAAAACAAAAACAACAACAAATTATTCACACGTCCGTAACTGAATTTACAAAAAAACAAGTCGAAATGAAATATGAACAAACTGTCATGAAAAATCTAAAACAATTTCAACCCTGCTCATGTCATGATTTCGGATGCCCACGTCGACATTCATCGCGCGTAATATTCTCTGAAACGTATTTTCCAGCTTTCATCACGGCCACAATGCAAGGTGAAAGAGGACTGCCTGGACCTAAAGGTAACGTTTATTTTATTCATTAACTTTGCCCGTACAGACGCTAAAACCGAACTAACCAATTTGTAAAGGGCCAAACTGACTGCATTTCCTAACAACACTTGGCCACGCCCCTTAAAGGCACATTTTTGCTTTTTGGCTTAGTTACACTATACAAAATGTGTTATGTCCCCGCCCCTTAAACATTTTTTATTACCAATCTTTGCCACTAGATAGCGCCAATGCACTAGAGCGCTGCCCTGTCTAATACTGTAGGAGCCTCTCCTCACTCAACATAGTTCCTTGGCACCTAGATGCCACAAAATGGCGCCAGAGCACTACTTTTTCATCAGTGAATCCTGGAACACATTGTCCGTGACTTCCTCTGTATTTTTGTAATAGTATCTATTTCTGTTCTCGTTGCTTTCTTATCAGCAAAATCCCATTAACACAAACCAATTGTGTGTTTCCTCATCGTAGGCGACACTGGTCAACCCGGATTCCCAGGTAAGGAGCGACGGGAATCGGGGACTTGAATGACGTCACAGCGTTTGGAGATAAATGCTACATTCCAGAAAACTGGGAAATGATACATTGCCAACCTCTGATGAAGAAAGATGTCAGTTCTGTAAAATGCGTTTGGTCTTCCACAAGATCAAGCCTATCAAAAATGTTAAAAGTCATGATTGGGATTTCGACAAACGTCACAGCTTTCTTGAATGCAGCATTGAGGCATCAATTTGTTTTTTGCACTCCTCGTATCAGTTTTTTTCCCACACATTGTCTGTTGGTTAATATCAAACCTTTTTGACCTCAGGTGCTCCCGGTCCAATTGGTCACGAGGGTCCTCAGGGTCCAAAGGGCCAAAAAGGAAGCTATGGTATGGCTAGGGCTCCAATCCAAGTACTGTACACTGTTTGGACTGTTTTAAAATGTGTTTCAAAGTGTTAGCATGTGTCTGCAGGTGAACAGGGATTGGAGGGTCCTCCTGGTTTGAGAGGGCGAGAAGGAGCTGCTGGACCCAGAGGTGAACCAGGATTTGGCTCTAAAGGTGACAAAGGTACATAAAACAAAACCATTTGTACCTGTCCTCTTGGGTCGCCGAGTTATGAAGCATGTTGGAGCTGTGTCCTTTTGTTGTTTGTATTGAGACGGATATTTATGAGAAAAGAACAAAAACAATAGCAACATCCCAACCGTTTATGCCGATAATAATCTGACGTAGACGCAGCAAGTAGGCAACAGAACAGGATGAGACAAGCTGGCGCTAGTGCTCCCTGGATTGTATCTACATGTGTAGTGGGAAAGCATTGCTCCAACCTGTGAGGAAGGGACACGACGACAAGGAGGAAACAGAGCATGACAGCACAGGACAGGAGAGGACAAGAAAGAAGTAGTGAGCCCAGAGTTACATTGTGTTGATATGTGGACTGAAAAGGCAGTGAGGCACCATGTGAGGATGCAGTGTGACAGTCCTCTAATACGACAGGTTGATACAGGGCAGCACAGGGGGAGTAAGCCTGGTTTTAGGTTGTATCTAAATGTGGACTTGGAAAGGCAATCCTATACCCTTTGAGGAAGTGACACGACCAGCACCAAATAGGATAGGACTAGATAGGACAGGATAGGACAGAAGGAGTGAGCCAAGAGTTGACATTGTACTGATTATGTGCAGTCAAAAGGCAGTGAGATACCATGTGAGGATGCAGTGTGACAAATAGTGAATAAGACAGGCTGGGACAGGACAGGATAGGGGTAGTAAGCCTGCAGTTGGATTGTACCGATATGTGGATGTGGGAAGGCAATGTTAAGCCCTTTGAGGAGGAGAAACA
The DNA here is from genome assembly GCA_901007745.1 of Hippocampus kuda. Lineage (NCBI taxonomy): Eukaryota > Metazoa > Chordata > Actinopteri > Syngnathiformes > Syngnathidae > Hippocampus > Hippocampus kuda. Next base: position 51,160 of record CAAKHF010007041.1, read on the forward strand.
ATGAGACTGAACAGGACAAGATAGGACAGAAATAGTGAGAAAAGAGACATTGCGGTAATACGTGGATTGGAAAGACATTGAAATAACATATCGGATGAGGCGTGACAAATAGCGACAGGGGAAGCACACACGGAGTGGGATTGTATCGGTATGTGGACTGGGAAAACAGTCCTACAATCTGTGAGGAAGAAAAGCATATAGATTGGACAGGACAGGACAGGACAGTGATAGTGAGCTAAGCAGTGTTACCGGTGAGAGTGGAAAAAAAAATCACCAGGAAACCTTGTCAATCTTCAGCATTTCATTGTTTTTGTTCCGGAAGGTAATTCCGGGGAACCTGGACCCCCTGGTCAAAAAGGTGAGACCACCCCTACCAATTTTAAATTGGAATCAAGTGACCCAGTACAGTATTTAGTTTGACTCTACACTGATGATTCATTCTAGGCGCTTCCGGGCTCCTCGGAGCACCAGGTGAGCATCTTTCTGCCCTCTTTTGTTCAATCAAAATTCTTGATCTTCTTTCCCGTTGGACTTAACCCCAATTGAGGTGTCACCTTAGTGAATCTTCCTCTTCCACCTCTCCCTGTCCTTTGCATCATCTGCTCTAACTCCACGTATCTGCAAGTCTTCACTCACCATAACTGTCAATCTCTTCTTTGGTCTTCCTCTTAATTTTTGGGATCTTTCTAGCGTAGCTTTTGTCTCCAAACCTTAACATCTGATCCTGTTCTCTTCCAAAGAGAGCCACTTCCACTTCTGGTTCCTTTCTTCGGGTCTCTGGTACCCTCTCCAAACCATTTAACAATGCTGGTTGCACTACCGTTCTTGAAACCTCTCCTTTGACTTTAGGGGGCGCTGTTCTTTCACAGATCAGCACTGATACTTTCCACAACCCACTTCATCTTACCTCTCTTCTGCTCTTCGCCTCTCTTGCGACTCCCACTTTGAAAAGTTGACCCCAAGTACTAGAGCTTCTGCACCTTCCTTCTTCCACTGCAGTCAAAAGTGATTTGTCACCGTCGTGTTGACTCACTTCCTCGTTATGCTGACGAATAGCAGGGGTTGACTAGCTCCAGAAATAGTCGATGATAGTACAGACAACGCTTTTTTTTTTTTTTTTAGATTGTTTGTTCTTCAACATGATGTATTTGTTCTATTAGGTCCTCAGGGTTTCCGGGGAGAAGCAGGACCACCTGGGCTTAAAGGTAGCATCTGTAGAATTGGAAAAAAAACAAACAAAAAAAACGTTAGTAATAACGCGATGCATTGAAGCAAAATAAACTAAATGACTCATCTACGTGGTCAGGTGATCGTGGTTTACCTGGTCTTCCCGGAGCAGCTGGAGAGAAAGGATCCAAGGGATCGACAGGTGAGAGATGGGACTGCCGGTTGACCACATCGATAATACGATTCATTGTGAGCGTTTGTGTCTTGTCGCCCATCATCAGGACAAGATGGTTCAAAGGGCTCAAGAGGTAAAGCTGAGCGATTCTCATGCTCATAATTCGGGTTCGAGGTTGGGTTTATGTTTTAGCATTCACATGCCATTCACAAGCCAGCCAGTGTTTTTAAAAAAAAAAAAAAAATAATATGTGACCACAGGTGACCTTGGCAGTCCTGGTCACCCTGGACTTCGAGGTCCAGCTGGGCCACCAGGAGATGCTGGACCTCCAGGTGCTTAGTTTCTCTTTTTTTTCTTTGAAATCTTTACAAACATGTTAGTCCATTCCAAAAAAAAAAAAAAAAAAGGCTGTGAATTGAAACCGCGTTTTTCTCTTTATTGCAGGACTACCAGGCAATCCAGGTCAAGCAGGTCCTAAAGGTGCGGAACTAGCACAAACACAACAGGCTTTCCACATCACTGCAATAATTATTGTGTCTGTTTTCAGGTGATACTGGTGATGCAGGAAGAATTATTAACGCAGGTAACGAACTTAATAGCATGCATCATGTGGTGAACCATGTCGAAACTATATACAGCGTTAACTTCACTTCCAAGTACCCCACTTACAATTTTTATTTTTCATTACAAGAAAAATCAAAATCGTAAGTGAGGGTACCATTGCACTTGCTGTGATCATTGTGAGGATTCTTATCTGTCACTCATTTTCCAGCCGGTGTTGCCACTGTACACATCCCTGGACCACCTGGGCCTCGCGGACCTCAGGGAGTGTCAGGTCTGCCAACTTCTTTCAACCTTTTAATAACATGATAATAACACCCATATTTATAAAATTGTATCTTTTTATGTGGTGACATACCGCCTTAGGTCCAGCTGGCCCTGCAGGTAAATAATTTCCCCATATTCACAAGTATTTTTAGATATATTAAATGTCACTACCATGGCGCATGTTTTTGGTCCTGGCAGGTCCAAAAGGTGACCGAGGAGAATCCGGATCAACAGTGAGGACGTCTGAGAGTTTCAGCTCAAGTGTAGCTGAGAGTGAGTATCGTTGTCCTGTTTGGATTGACAACAGAAAAAAAAATTCAACTGTTATCCTGAAAGTAAGTCTATCTACTGCTTATTAACTCGAGGAATGCAGTAAGTGAGAGTTAATGAAGCAGGATGCATGAGAGACAGACAGGAAATGAAGGTTGAGGAGAAGGGCTGTTTGTTTAATATGGGCTCTGGCCAGGAGACATATGGCGGATAGAAAATATGTATTTGACTACCCCCGCCCCCCTAAAAAAAATAAGTGAACATATGTTCCAATATTTAATTTCATAAAGAATTCAGAGCATAATTTTGCAACAACAAATTCCTCTTTGAATCTTGAACTTTGATCTTTTATTCATGATTTAGGGCAGTTTGCTTCCGGTGGTGTGGCATCTCGACCCGGCCCACCGGGTCCACCTGGGCCACCTGGACCGCCAGGGCAGCCAGGTACGTATAACCTGATGGTTCTGATGAAGTCCATAGACTTCACTGTGTAATCATCTGCACGTCTCCAGGTTATGGAAGACCAGGACCTAAAGGCGACAAAGGAGATTCTGGTGTTACAACCAGTTCTGGTATGTACATATGAGATTGAACACATTTAAAGACTCCATACGAAAATGCTATAATTTCGACACTCAGGAACTTATTACACTGGACCACCAGGACCACCTGGGCCTGCTGGACAGAAAGGATCCACAGGTTTGACCAACGTTAAGTGATCTTTCATCTTGGATTGATTATATTTCTATAACTTTTCCGTCCATCTTTAGGTTCTCCTGGACCGAGAGGCTACCAAGGTGAATTTGATGATCCCCTTTCTATTCGTGGGGGATGGGGAGCGCGCACTGCTGCGGATCCCAAAAATCAGCCCAAAATATTTAACGCTTGGCTATAGATTCCACAAGATGGGGCCAATCACTACTTTTCTATTAGACAGAGTGGTACGGACTGCCTCATTGAAGCTCCTCCCCTTCCTTCCACATAGTTCCTTCCACCGAGTTGCCACAAGATGGCGCCAAAGCAATATCAGACAGAGCTTTGGCCTAATGGAGGATAGGTTAAAAAAAAAAAGAAAAATGCAAATAATTCATAAGTAGAAATTTGCCAATATTTATCAGTGTTAATGCCTAATTCATTAACTATGCTGCTCCAGGTGAACCAGGACAACCCGGCTTGCCAGGAAGACCTGGAAGCTTGGAGAGAGGTCAGCTCAGGAAAATTACAAAAGAACACACATTTAAAATGACGTCAGTCTGGTATACTAGTAAGCTTTTTGCTCTCCTTTACAGTGTCCACCTATACCGGAGAACACACAGTTCAAGGTCCCCCAGGACCACCGGGGCCTCCTGGACTGCCAGGGCCACAGGGAATCAAAGGTATACCTAGCAAGGAGCTAAAAAAATCTGCTTTAAACAATATGTCCAATGAACATTTGTTGTCTCTGCTTCTAAGGTGACACTGGAGCACCTGGAATTCCAGGATCTTCTCGAGGTAGATAAGTCCCTCTGAAACCTACTCAAGTGAAGTGAATATTTAATAATTAAGGTTCTCTAGTTCCCTTGCATGAGGTCAATGAAAACCGATGTGCTGTATTTTGCATGGCAAGCCGAGTAACAGCACAGTTGGCCGCACCAACATCCTCATATTTTTTCTTCAGGCTCAGGCTCGGTGACCGCAGGGCCTCCTGGACCTCCAGGACCTCAAGGACCTCCTGGGCAGCCCGGCTCCTTCACTTCATCCATCGAGATGCGCCAGTACTTGACAGACTACCTAAGTAAATTTCTCTCTGAAGCTCAAAGGTGGCCTACGAAATCGATTTGTATGACAACCAAATTTATCACTTCACAGGTAGAAGCAGACAGTCTGGTGTTCCGGGACCTCCAGGTCCACCCGGACCTCCAGGACAACCCGGAAGCTACACTGGTTCCATCGAGGAGATCTCCGCTCGTATGGTTGCCTACTTGCAACGTGAGTTTTTGGTCATTCTTTTTGTTTTTAACATTGAGATGCGTATTTGCCTAATGAGTTTGTCCTTTTTCAGGTTCTGGCTCCAGCTCGGGCATCAGCATTGGTGTTCAGGGTCTACCAGGGCCACCTGGACCCGCTGGACCTGGAGGGGCCCTGACTGTCAGTGGTCTCATTGCCATGCTGCAAAGTCAGGACGACAAATTATCCAATTTTTCACTTTATGGTGCCAACTTGGGTAGTGGCTAAAACATCTCTCAATAATCTCTAGGAGAAGATGTGAGGAGATACCTGTCAGGCCCGCCGGGTCCTCAAGGACCACCTGGACCACCAGGCGGCACAGGAGGAATTTCTAGCGTTTACAGTGTCGAGGAGGTAGCGACATATATCTTCAACATCATGAATGGTAAGTCCAGAATCAAAAACCATGACACTGGTGCCGCCACATATGTTGAGTTCCTGTCGATCAACAGAGAGAGGAATTGCAAGAGGACCGCCTGGCCCACCAGGACTCCCTGGGCCTCCAGGAGCAGGCAGCTCGGGTGGCGCAGGCTACTCAACAGTTTCAATCGATTACACGGCGCTAGTTAGAAGTAAATCAGATTCCAGAATCCACTTCATCGTCCGTCTCAGTCACATTAGTGACTCCATGTTTTCCCTCGCCGCACAGATCCAGATTTCCGTGCATGGATTGGTTCCGCCCTAAACCAAGGTCCCCCCGGTCCTCCCGGTACTCCAGGCCAACCTGGGCCTCCCGGTCCTCAGGGGCCGCCAGGGGTCTCGACTGCCACCGTGGTGGGGACGGGCGGTCGCGGATACAGCTTGGAGGAGCTTCAGCGTTACCTGCAGGGTGAGTACGGACAGCAACGTAACTCTTACCATATCGGGGGCACTGACCGTAAGGGGTGGGAAGTGAAACTACGTCTCGCTTTAACCACCCTCTGAAAACTAACAAACTTATGACGATGAGATTGATATGTGCATCTTGACTAAAGTCTCTCGTGGTGGAGAGTTCAAATACCAACCTTGAATGTTTGACAGGCTCTAGCTTCAGAGGTCTTCCAGGCCCTCCCGGACCTCCAGGCCCACAAGGACCACCCGGTAGTTCCAGCGGCACCGTCACTTACACCGGAACTTTCCCTCGGGAGACCATCCGTTCTGAAGTTCACAACTACCTGACCAGTAAGCTTCCACTTTCCAATACGCTGGCCTCTTCGCGATTATCACAGCGTCACTAACATCACAACTGTTTTTTTCCATCAGCTGACAGTGTCCGACGCGCCCTTACCGGACCCCCGGGCCCTCCGGGACCGAGAGGCCAAAAGGGAGATCGCGGAGAGACGGGTTACGTCCAAAGACAAAGCAGCCAGAGTCAAAGCTCTTCTCAGAGCGACTCCCGCTATGCCTCGCAGCAGCATGAAATCGACGTTAGCAAGCTGAGCGAAACCATGGACTACAGCAGCGTAGCCATCAAAGTCTCCGACTACATAAAGAGTGAGCGGATGACTCGACATTTTTAGTTGTAACGTGGTGACTAGGCGGAATTAAACACGTGTGCCTTAATTTGGCACGATTCAGATATTACTTGGCACTTATCAGTTTAACATTTTGAACAAATCGGGTGTGAGAAGTAACCAGGTGCTCCCAAAAAAATGAGACTACTTCCAACTATAAGTCAGCAATAAATAGCACCGCATTCCTTTTCTCAAACAGACCAAGGACTGCTGCAGGAGTACCTGGTGGAGGGTCCTTGGAGGACTCACATAAGAGCTGTCCAAGGTCCTCCTGGCCCACCGGGACCCCCTGGAGTGCCCGGTTACAGCCGTGTGATTGCAGCCTATGGCAACGTCACGGCTGACCTCATGGACTTCTTCAGAAGTGAGTGCTCGGATCATGGAAAGTTTCAAAATAACCTGAGCTTTTTGACTGATTCTTCTCTTGGTACAGCTCACGGTACCGTGCCTGGTCCTCCGGGAATCGCCGGACCAAGAGGAGACAGAGGCTACCCGGGACCCAAGGGAGATAAGGGTATAGTCCAGATGAAGTACTTTTCACTTCAAAAATTTGGTAGGCGTAAATGTACAAATTCAAAGTGGGCATTTTGGCCATTTCCAGTGAAATTCTAACACAGCTCAAGAAGGTCAGGACCAGTTTCACTGAGCAATATAAAATTTGGTATTTTTTGCTATTAGAAGTAGACTCACAAATTTTTTTTAACTTGTATTTATTTCCAGGTGATGCCGGACGTCCGGGTTTACCTGGAATTCCAGGGACGTACACGATCCAAATACCACATCGCGTACAGCGGCGGGACACAGGTACTCCAAACTTCCCATTTCCGGAGCCTTTTTCTTGAAAGGAGACATCAAAAAAATATTTTTATATGTATTTTTTAATGTGATGAACATTTGTTTTGTTGTTACAGGAGGCAACGAAATCAAGCAGGAGCAGCAGGAAGGTCCAGCAGACGGCGGCTGAAGCGTGGCTACTGCTTTTTTTTGTCTCTGTTCTCAACAGAAGCAATGCAAGTAGAAGTAAAAAAAAAACAAAAAGAAAAACTGCTTTAGCGATTAGCTCTCTAGCTTTGCTGCTGGCCGGTGTTTAGGTTTTGGACACATTTTCCCATTGTTCAGATGTGGATGATGATATTTGCTTTTGGATGAAAATATTATTTTAGAATTAAGATTGAGTGACTAAAGTTTTAATGTTTTTGAGTATTCTACTGTATTGAGGTCAACGCGTTAATTGCTGTTTTATGAAAATTTCCATGATATTGTTTTTTGCGATTTGCTTCCAGGATGCATACAAATTGACATTTTCCTAATGTAACCTATTAATGTTACAATTGTAGCATTAGCATTCACCCAGCCAAGTTACATCATCGCTTGCTGTATTCAGCACTGATTTTTACTGTACTTGAAGAAAGATTTTGAAGATTACTATGCAAACAAAGCAATATTCCGCTTTCGGTCTGCAAATGAAGCTGAAGGAAAAACTGATTAGATTGTATATTTTTGTATAAGAGAACACTGACTGATTTATTGACTTTCTACCATCACATTTTTTTTTGGAAACCATTAAATTATAAATTGCTGACAGACTTGTTATTTAAAGACACACACAAAAAACAAACATGAATACTTTTTATTTACAACAAATATGTCCATTGACATTTCCAATACATTTGATCCGACAATAGAACTGCATATATACTTTTTTTTTTTGAGGTGGAGACAATTAAAATGCAGCGCATTAAAATTTGTAAAAAATATATCAATATCTATGTTTGGTGTAAAACAACCGAAATAAAAATCCAGCATTTGTTACTAGCATGAGAACTCGAGCAGTGCGGAAATGATATGGTATAAATTAATCAAGTTTAGGCCATTTTAAGAACAGCGGATGATTATTACAGCAATTTCATTCACCAAAATTAAAAAAAAAAAAAGAAAAAAATCAATTGCAGCTTCCTTTTTCCATATTTCAGTTCATATAAAGCCCGAAAAATAAGATGAACAAATGATTGTTAATTCGAAGCGGTATTGATTTAATGTGTTTTCAGGACTTTTTTTTAAGTGGGTTATTAGAGCATCAGTGTAGCAGAAACGCAGTGGTCATAAAATAATAAAAGCATGTAATAAAATTCCAATGATTCGTACTGGATATTCTTTCATATAATGTGGCAAAAAAAAATTGTGCAAAATTGACAGCAAGTTTACATTCCTTTGATATGCATTTGACAGCGTTCACTCACTCTATAGCAGGGATCCAGGAAGTAGTCAGCACCCACGTGTTGAAATGACGTCACAGGGGGCAACCACTTAATGAAAGCATTTGTTCAGTGACAGTGAGCAAGACAGAGGTGGGAGGAGGCGAGGGGCTATAATAAACATTTTAAAAAAGCAACTGAAAAAGAAATTAGGAGGCACTCATTTGCAACATTTATGATCTTTTCAAACTAAAACATGCTAAAGAAAGAAACCAAAAAAAAAAAAAACAACCTCAAAACAGTTTGCTCCCAATGAATTTAGCGCAATATCATAGCAGTTTTCAGCAGGCGGCTACGATCCAGAGCTGTGCACGTGCGGGATGGGGTAAAATTTGGACACACGGCTCTGAGCGGTGGGGTTAAGGCATTCCGACTCGCCGCTCATCTTGAAGAAGACCTCCTGTTCCTGCAGCTTCCGCGTGAACTCTTCCTCCAGCGCCTGCAGGGGGCAGCACAGGAGAGTCAGGCATCAGAAAGGAAGAAGAACGGACAACAGGCAAGTCCCAATTCACAATTGTGTCGTGCTTCACTGCTTAAAATTAGGTTGAAAATTCCTGTCAAAGTGATTAGACTGCCATTAGAAGAAAAAATTCGGTTCAGGTTTACAGTCAACTTCAATGGGGAGTTAAATACACAGCTTGAATGTACAGTACTACATAAAATAAGTTCGTTGAACATTTTGATGTTTAAATATATTGCTGTTTAATTCTTTATTGTTGGACGATAAATACACTCCGTCTGTGTTTCTGTTGTTGAAGTAATGGGTGTTAAAAGAGTTGGAACTACTGCAACACCCATGCTAATTCTTGTTGATTATTAGCATAATGCTATCATGATTTTGTTCATTGATAAATATTACGGTTTGGCTGAATGTTTCGGTGTTGGAATATACATTGTCTTATTTCTTTTATGTGTCAGTTTTACAGTAAACTTCTACAATGAGTGACAAAAACCACTTGAAGTGACCACACTTATTTGGAGTACTGTGCTTTTAGTAAGTACATTTTTTTGTTTCCTCAAAATTATTTGGCACGATGGTCTCCCATTTTTTGGCAACTCGAGTGACTAAGAAACGTGCTAAGGTTTATTTAAAAAACAAAAAGTTTTAATGAAACTGTAGAACTGTTTTTCTAAGCTCTCTCCGTTTTTCCAATTGTAAAATGAGACCTTCTTCCTGGGTCTGAGGTTCTCTCGCCACTCCTTGATCTCCTGACTGTGCTCATCATCCAGCTCCTTCAGCTTTTGCGTCTCGTGCTCAATCAGGAGGTGGCATTTCTCATTCTGTAAACAAAACGGAAGCCACACCAAGCTCAATGGAGAATACGTCCTACTTTAACGGCAGGTTCATTTTGAATGGCAGACTGAGCGGGGAGGTCAGCTACATGAGCCACGACACTCCCAGCACGAAAGCATGCGGGTCACCTCACCTGGAGCTGCTGCAACTCTCTGATATTGGAGTCGCACTGCAGCTGAAGGTCTCTCATCTGGTTCTCATGTTTCTGGTGCTGGTGGAGACGCTCGTTCTTCTGCCGCTTCTCTTCCTGAAAAGCAAACTGGACCGCACACGAGATGAATGACTTCTCTGGTTAGCAGTGGCTATGCTGGGAATCGCCCCCCAAGTCAGTAGATAGTCGCTATTTTATAGCGCGGTTCGAATGTGCATTGAGTTTAGGGAGCCCTCGATGTATCCCACAACGCATCTTGGAAATAGTAAACAGGCTAGCCTACTTTCACCCAACTAAAAGAATTCTGACTTGGTCATTTTGTAAAATTCAGCAATTTTAACATGTATTACAGTTGATGGCCACCAGGGGGAAGTAGAATACATGCATACGTATCATAATGTATGTAGCCTGTATGATGAAACACGAAGAAGACCGCTGCAACTAAACTGCAGTAATATTAGCAGTATTTTGTAGAGCATCGGTGTAATATCTAGCCCAATTTTAATCCACCCTCAAAATTTGGTAGATCTTCAAATTTTATAATCCATCCAGTGTGTTCTCATACTTCGGGGGGAGGGGTCCTTCTACCTGCTTAATGCGGTCTCGCTCCTGCTCGGGGGTGATGACGGCCGAGGCGGCGATGCGGAGGCTCTTCTTGAACATGGCCATCCGCGTTTTGCCGTCGCTGCGCTGGATCTTGGGCAGGCGGACCCTCTCTTGGTTCTGCTTGTTCTTCATCTCCTCCACCAGCCGCTGGTTGTAGCGCTGCATTTGCTCCATCTCCTGCAGCAAGGGAAGAAAAATTTGCAGCTTTTGTAATTGTAGAACTCAGGTATTTAATTTTCTGCAATATTTGCAAGCATATGGAGCAAACAGCAACAAACAAAGTCTAAGTGTACAGTGAATCCAATGTCCACAACCTTTTGAGGTGTGTTTTAATGCTTCTTAAATGTGTGTGTGTGGGGGGGGGGGGGAGTTGTCTTGCTGTTTTTGTCATTTTTATGCTGTTTGAAAAACTCATGAGTTGTGTTTGAACCGGCCCAAATAAATATAACATGCAACTATTTTGTATTGGTTGTACAAATGCAACGATGAACTAATTAATCGGCAACGATCGATGATCAAATTATTTGGTCGTTATTTTGATAATCGATTAATTGTTTAGCGACCTGAATTTGAAAATTCCAAACCCTTCTAAATTCAGTCTCTCGACAGTAAATCTGTGATTTCTGTAGTCCTCCACAGAAGCAGACTTTTTACTTTATTTTTTTTCTTCAAAATAAGACATTTGCAAACCTCTGCTGTTACTTTGGAAAAACAACCGTCAGCATTTTGGTCGATATGATGACACATTACGGACCAAACCGGAACCTGAATCACAATGACTTTACAATCGTGCATTTTCTACCCTGTCAATTAAAATTGTTGTTTTTAAACAAAAGTTTAAATGAAACCATTGAGAAAAAACAATTCATTATCGATTAATCAAAAAATTGTTCTTACTTTCTCGTGCCTCTTGAGCAGCTGGTGCCTTTGGAGGAAATACTGGTCCTTGAGCTGCTGCTTGAGCTGCTGGTGCTTCTCCTGCAGGTGGCGCTCCTCCAGCTCCCACATGGCCGCCTCCCGTGCTGTGGACACACATGCTTCATTTTAGAGGCCCATTTTGACACAAGAAGCAGTGTCAAGTACACATATGGGCTTCCAAATTTAAAAAGAGACAGAGAGCTGAAAAAAGAAAAAAAATCTTCTCAAGTGGAGTGACGTCACACAACACCTCTCATCAGCTGCTGCTTGTGGTTGAGGCAATCCCTCTCGATGGTGGCGATCTCCACTTTATGTTGTTGGATGATCTTCTTCAGCTCCCCGTCCAGCTCCTGCTGCTGCTTCTGGAGGAACTCCTGCTCCTGAGCGGATCACCAAACGTATGCCAAAGCGAGAGAGGGGGAAAAAAAAAACAGTTAAAAAGTAGCGCCTAACGACGCCATAAGAGACAGGTGAGCGTTGAAAAGAGAAAAAGGCACGTCTTGCTGTCGGGTGAATGATGTCGTCGGATTATATCCACAGAAATCATCAAGTGGGAGCGGCAGAGGAGACACACTCAAAAGAGAGCACGCATGAGCCACGATGGAGGAAAGAGAAAAGCTCAGTTCATGTAAGACGACATCGACAATGACATTTCACAGGTTGACCAGATGCATCATTTGTTTGCACTCGCATGACTTCACGATTGTTCGGTTCGTTACTTGGAAACAATTGATGCTGGGGAAAAGTAAAACTTCGGCATTGAACCACGCACCATCTCATTGAAAATTTTTACTTGACGGATTTTTAATTGTGTTTGCTGTGCTAAACTGGGAAACAATCACTCAGTTCGACTGTGTAAGTGAGGCCCACGGCGTCCATTTTGTCTTCCATTCAACAAACAAAAACCAGGGATCAGTTCTTTGAAGGTTTTCGAATGTGTTCAAAGTGCTCGGCGAGCTTGAGCAAACTAAAATGAAAAGACCTTTTTGTTTTTAAGTGCCGCTGAGCAAACGTCATCCGCGCTGGCCTATTTTGGCAAAATGAAATCGGCTGACAAGCTGACAATTCAAGTGGGAATACAGGGAAACGTTGGCCTGCGAGTCGGATTGCGGTTTTCTCAATCGCTTTCAAAATCGCGTTTTTGCAATCCTTGAGGGGAAAGGTCATGTTGGCCATAATTTCCTGATACTGTCTTTTTTTAAAAAGCATTTATGTTGTCTCAAAATGAATATTAACGACACCTACTGCAATAGTCAAAACTGCAAGTAGTGATGAATGGGCCCCCACGCAACCCCTTTTTCAAGGCCAATCCTAAAAAATGATTAAACATTAAGAGACAATGCGCTTGCCTGATCTTTCTGACACAGGGGCGAGGAAAAAAAAAAAAAGCTTTGCAATTTAGCATCTCCCATCTGTCGGCTATACCAGCTTCTGTTTAGAGCTCAAAGTCCCTCTTATAGGTTTGAATTAGCCCCCAAATGGCGGTTTAAACCAAAATGGACAAGTTCCTGTCCTTGACATTTTATCGTCTCTCCTATTTTGACATCCATGTCCACTCAATTTTATATGAAGCAGTGAAACTTGACTTTTGGCTGTTGTTTGCCAGACCCCTCAAATACATTTTCACCAGGGGAGCGGCCCTTGCAAAAACACAAACAAAAACAACCCCCCCAGAGTTTTCAGGCATGTTGTTGAAGATCCTGAAAATTAATTTGTTTGCCACACGAAGAAAGCTACCTTATTTCCTCAGAGTGGCTACACTTGCCAACTATACTAGGTTAAAGAGAGAACCCCCCCCAATAATCATGATTATTTTGATTGAGATGGGTTACTAAAATGATTCTTTGTTGATTTTTGTTAAACCTAATATTTATTCAAATACCAAAACTCAACAACTCCGAACGACCATACCACATACAATCCAAATGGGACTAAAACAGACACACTGGTGGTGGAGAGGAAGGAACCACTACACACACACACACACACGCGCGCACAAAAAAACAGCGATGACGTCACTCCAAAACACACCAGAGCCCATGCTTACACGTGACTTGACTTGATAAAAAGCCGCGCTGTCATTTTACACATATCTAAGTATGGGCTGGAAAGAGAGAGTGGAGAGAGTGGTGGGGGGTTCGGGCGCGTGGGGAGACTTACATCCTGCATCTGAGCATTGAAGAGTGCGCATGAGGACAACTGAAAAGACTGTATCATAACCTGGGCCACTGCCTGCGGAGGAGAGCACACGGCGCACACTCGCCCTCGTCAGCGACAAGGAGCAGGCTGACCATCTCTCACACACACACACACACACACACACACACACACACACACACACACACACACACACACACACACACACACACACACACACACACACACACACACACACACACACACACACACACACACACACGTCCACTCATCGTTGAAAGGGCTCTCTCCCTTCTCCCCATTTTGGGAATATCGTTGCATTTGCAGCACGCAGCGCAGTGGTGAATAAATGT
>CAAKHF010007042.1:3591-18632 GCA_901007745.1 Hippocampus kuda
CCCCCCCCCCCCACCGTCCCTACTCAGTTGTGTTTTTCTTCTTGTGTTTTCTGTTTGCTATTACCTTCCTCTTTTAATTTAGTTGAGGTTTTTTTTTTTTTGTAAATATTGTATTGGGTGTCATGTTGTGTGAGTTTTTGCTCTTTTTGTTTTTTGTTTTTTAACTCCGATGAATGGTCTCTCTTCATTTATTTGCGATTAGCGGTTTTTATGTGTACTTTTTTTAAAAAAAAAACTAAATAACCCAACATGAAAACAAGCACAGGGAGAAAACAAATCAGGAGATTTAATCGGCATGCTGTGAGGCAACAGGCCTAGCCACATAAAGGCTATTCGTTGATAAATCAAACTGCATTATGGATTCATATTTCATTGTTTATTGTATTATATGAGTCATATATAAAATAAATATATCAGAGGCAAAGTACAGTACACAAAAAAAAATCGAGCTTATGGATAATGTAGATATTGGTGTCATGGATCTGTTTGTGGCCAACAGGTGGCACTGTAGGGCTCCGCCTGCAGCTGCACACCTGTTGATCATTGTGTAATTAATGCCACTTTAAAAGACTTGATGCCCAATCACTCAGTGTCGGGTCATTGTTGCTGTTTGTTTGTTGCTGTGTGCATGGGTCATGTTTTGTGTTCTGTCTTGGGGTTTTTTGCTACTTTGATTTTGCTGGACTTTATTTGAGTGAGTTTTTGGAGTTTGTTTCACCTGTGTATTCCTCTTTGCATTTTTTTGTAAAATACATTTTGGTCAATCCACCCTGCTCCTCCCTGCCTCTCTGCTTTTTGGGGTCCTCCCAACAACTACCACCTTGCAAAACATGACGACTGGTGTCCAAACTAGGCCAATTGTGGCCCTCCTTTTTTTTCTTTTTTTTTCCAGCACATGGCAGATAAAAAGAAATTACTTTTGATACAACCTGTAACCTTATTGGGTGCCCACAACTTCGACTACTACTATTAATAAATTTGAGTTATAGAGCTATTGTAGATATGCAAAGGAACTATTAACAACAAAAAGAGTTGGATGAGAGAACATCGTCACCTCAAATTTGAGAGATTTTAGGAGTGACTCTTACTTTTATCCGGGCTGTCCCGGGAATGCCCTCGGATTCCCCCGGAAGTGCTGGACAAAGTAGCTGGGCTTCCCTGCTTAAGCCTCTCCTCTCGCAACCTGACCCCAGACAAGCAGAAGAAAGTTGATGGATGGAATTAAAAATCAGTTTCATGGCACGAGAGGGGATCTACAGCAAACATCGTCATTTTTGGCCAGATGACACACCAGCTGCTGAATAGTTGCCAGGGGCAGAAACAAATTGTCTCAATATTCACAGGTGAACCCTTTGTGAATTTTCCACCAGCATCCCCCCCACCCCCCGTCCCCCCCATTGCTACAAAAATCAAAACTCTCACCACATCTTTTAGAGGTGCAATAACTTGCTGGAATCCAATGAGGTTGCCGTGATTTACAATTTGAAAAACTAGAAATGAACTGAAGAAAGAAAAGCAGCATCTGCATGTTAAATGCCAGTGAACAATTTCTGCTTTTATGGTGACTAAAAGGTTAAAGGCATTTCATCCAGGAGGAAAAATGCTCTTGCCATGCATTTATTTATACTGTGGCTATAACGGCTCTTTCAAGTGTCCCTACAGGGTTGTCGGGTGGTGGTGGGGGTTTGCACTTCCAGTACCTCTCCACTCCAGCACACTTCCCCTAGTGGGCCTTGACTGTGCTTGTACACATGTAAAATTCGTCTCGGAGCACTCTCCCTTCTGCCTGGGGAATGACACCCTCAGAAAACACCTACATGAAAATGCAATTAAAAGCTTCATCTCTGAATGGCACGGACTGTTTTTAGGGGCCAGTGGCAGGAAATGGAGGGTGAGAGCAACATCGTGCAGGATGGACAGCGCGGAAGAGGGAATGAGATGGGGAGGACTACATGCCATCTGCATTCTCCATCTAAGCTTTTCATCTAACAGCCATCATTTCAGCACTCTGACTTAATTTAACCGTTTTTTTTTCCCCCTGATGAGAGACAGAAAAGCACACACTCGTCCTATTTATAGCAGTACTATACCCAGTTAGCGTTCTGCTCCATCCAAAAATGCAATATTTAACGGGCTTTTTTTTTTTTTTTTGGTGGCATTTTAATGGAGTTGGCCACAGGTTTTCAATTGATTTGACACGCCTACTGATGTATAGCACCTGAAAACAAATTGAAGATATATTCTAGGTTTCTATAAGAGAATGAGATCATTATCTATCGACACGTTTGAAAATTATAACATGCCTAGAATGTGCAAGGCAGAGGACAGTGGCGGACCAAATATCCAATAACATAAACGTTTCTGTGAGGGATTAGTCCTTGTCTCCAGTATTCCTGGAAGGACGTTTAAACTTCACTTTGCTCATGTGTCTACTGCTTTCTCCTATGAAAGAAGCAAAATTCTAGCCTTCACATTTTCACCATATGTTTATGCCGTACACGCGTTTATGGAAATAAAAAGTACTCCTAACTTCACATTGGGTTGTTTAGCTGTGGGATATCTTGGCACCACTGGAATTGCTATCAAAAGCAATTATCCTGAAACAACGTGAAATGTTGCTCTTTTTAAGCGGAGACTAAGAAACAAAGACGGAATTTTTAATTATGGTTAGGGTATCTTTTTTTTGTGGAAACTTTCTCATCTTTGAAGGCAACACGCTGGGTTGGTGCTTGACTGCATATATTAAGAACTTGACAACGTCGACAATCATATGCATATCAATTTGCATTGCTTAAATGCATATGCATCATTTCCAAGCACGACATCTTTTTGTTTCTCGAGCGTTGCACATGACAGGAGCTGAGATGTTTTGGTGTCCCTTTTTTTTTTTTTAATTAGTTCACTTGTTGTTGCTTGAAGTCTGGGAGCTCAGTTTCACTTTTTTTTTTCCTTTAACATAGTAAAATGCAATTTTTTTTTTTTTAGCACTTAAATGGTTTTGTCATCATCATAAAGCATTCATGTGGACATGCAATGAAACATTGGCATGAGATAGTCAGTTCCGGGACTGTTAAATTTATTTGGTCATTTAAACTTGAGCTAATTGGAAGACACTTCTTTTTTTGGAGGGTGGGGTGGGGGGGGTTAAGAGGCACAACAGACAATAGAAGGGGAGTAATGGAAAGTTTTGTAATCCTGTTGTTTCCCGAACATATGATCAAAACAACCGTCTTTGACTTATAGGAGATGTATATTTCCTTTCTTCCTCCAATACAATTGTTTCCGAGTATCTTTTTAAATGTCTCCAACACGCAAGTTTGGCCCAACACAGGCAGTACGAGAGGTGTCCATTACCTCAAAAAGAAAGCAATCTTGGGTTGCCATGGCAATAACTGAGGCACTATTCTCCTTTGAAAAAAAATCAGGAGACCATCCTCACAAATAGAACACAATACAGTGCAGCTCCAAACAGGCCACATCCTATTAGATTTTGAAATTGCCATTAGCTTCTCCCCCCCCCCCCCATTTACTTTCTCGGGATGCTAATTAGAGTGTAGAAGTGGCCTTTCCACATTGGAGACACCCGCAATCTACATTAAAAAATAAGAAGCATGAGGCGCTTTTTTTTTTCCCATTTGCCATCAGGAATCTGGATGGCCTTGCCCTGAAAACATATTTATAATTAATATGCAAAGTCTGGTGGTAAGTGGCTTCTTCGATTGAAAGGTCTCTGCACGACCACAGCTAAATATGAAAAGAAGATGTAAACTTGACATGCACAACTATTGCAGTTGAATTGGAGCACGCATTTCTCATTACGCTGCAGAGAGGGCACGCTGTTTGTGTTCCCGGGCATGTTATGAGATGTAAACAACAGGTTAGCCAGCACTAAACATCACAACTCATTTGAATCTGTTAATTTGAAACTCAAACGAAATAAGACACCATTCGCGATGGCGGCGCCGAGTTATATCTTAGCTGCTTAAAATCATAAATAAAGCAGCGTAAAGTTGCTTCGCGGTTGAAGGTGCTGCCATCTTTTAGAATTCAAATGGAAGTAGGAAGACGTAAGCAAGGGCTTGGCGAACTTGATGAATATGAATGGGCCATGTGGTGCGGCGACAGACATTAAAAATCGAGAAGTGTCGTGCTTATGTGTTGCAACATTTGGAAACGTACGGCAATCCAACAGCAGTGACTGCCACCAATGACTATGTTACAGCAAGGCGGGCCAGCTAATGGAGACAAGCTCTTTCCATTAGGACACCATCTGTTCCACCGCAACCGTGCTGCTGGCAGCTGTACACATGTTGGAGCGAGACCTCTAAATTGAAGGGAAAAGACCGTCCCCCGAGCAGTAGCTGAAGACCTCATTGGGTCAGTAATTTTAGGTTAAAAAAAATAAACATGGCTGAATTGATCATCAGGGTTCTCCTTAAATCGCCTTCTTTGCTGAAATAGATTTTTAGTCATGAGTCGAGCTTGAAATGTTATCATTGAGGGTAAAGACCACCATTGGAGGTGACATACTAAATAAATGCCACAAGTCATTTAAAAAAAAAGCAAACTAAAGTGACAAATTATAAAGCACAATTAAGTCAGACTATTGAGTCTGAAAAAAAAAAAATCTGGACTGAGCAGCTATAAAATTGTTTGCAGTTCAGCACAATGCAACATTTTAAAACACGTCCACGGAATTGATGTTTCTTTATTTTGAAGAGGGGTGGGGGGCACCGGTCAAAGAATCAACTGTGAAACCATTCTTCTACTTTCAGATGTATTTATACTAATGCTCCTTGCAGAACTTTTCAGCATTAATAACGTGTTTCTTTCCGCTTGGCTGTGCCAGTTGAACGACAGCAAGACTGTAGGCCATAATTATCCTGTTTGTTCAGCGGCCCAGCGCTTTTTATTATTTAAATCTCCCAGGGCTGTGTAAGTGCTGAGAGGCGATGCTTTCTCCCCATTTTTCCGCCATGCCGCGTTAGTCAATGTTAATGCAGCTCTGTAATTTTGTTGTTCGCTTTGCCTGGTGGTTCATCATCAAGAAAGGCAGGGATGCCTTCACCCCAAACAAAAAGTATCATGACCGTGTAAACAAATAAGACGAGCAAATCACCTTCCAGACAGAATGCGGCAGTCAAAGGACATGAAAAAAAAAAGAGAGAACTGCTAATACCTTCACAATCAAGCTCAAACAAGACCATCGCATGTGAGACGGTCGTAATCAAAAGGAGCCTGAGCCGGGAGGGCCAGAGCAATCTGAGGGGGGTAGCTGTGATGGGTTAGTGAGTACCGCCAGTGAAGCCCTGGAATCAGAGCCCAGCAGGGCAGTACTGTACCGTATCCTCTGTTAACTTAAGTATGCAGCAGTAGGTGAAAAGGCCATAAGCTCTGCCTTGGTTAAACTCTCTCGTCATTAGTAGTCATGCATGTCTTCCCATCCTTCGCTGTACGCTTTTTTACTTCTCCCCAGATGACAATTTGCACAAGTTTTTTTGAACAAACTTCAGGAATTCTTTTCACATGCAGGGTTAATGTGTTGACAGGCCCTACAGTAACAGAAAGACCACTTACTTGAAGTACTACTCGTTTTATACGACATTTGCAATACATTTGTTCTCTTCTAAATCCAGTAGAGTAGACAATCGCAGAGCACACATAGACAGACATACAACCATTCACACTCACAATCACACCTAGGGATGATTTGGAGTGCCCAATCTACTTGCCATGCATGTTTTTGGAATTTGGGAGGAAACCAGAGTACCCGGAGAAAACCCACGCAGGCACGTGGAGAACATGCAAACTCCACATAGAAACCCTGCACCTCTGCACCGTGAGGCCGACGTGCTTACCAGTTCACCATTGTGCCGCCCACAATATAAAACTGTCCATCCATTTTCCAATCCGCTTTATCCTCACAAGGGCCGCCAGGGGTGCTGGAGCCTATACCAGTTGTCTTCGGGCAGTAGGCGGGGGACGCTCTGCATCGGTTGCCAGCCAATCGCAGGGCACACAGAGACCTTCACACTCACACTTAGGGACAATTTAGAGTGTTCAATCAACCTGCCATGCATGGTTTTGGAATGTGGGAGGAAACCGGAGTACCCGGAGAAAACCCACACAGGCATGGGGAGAACATGCAATCTCCACAAAGAAAGGCTGGAGTGGAAATCAAACCCTGCAACTCTGCACTGTGTGGCTGGCGTGCTAGCCAGTTGATCACCGTGCAGCCCACAATGTAAAACCATCCACCAAAAAAATCAAGCGTTTCATGACAATCTTGGATAAAGTCAGGTGTTCTGTCCACTTTAGTCTGTAATAAATAGGAAGATCTCCAGAAAGGAGCACTGGGAACTGCTGCTTGGTCAAGCACAGGTACCAATGGAGGACTGCTTTCAGGTCCTCGTTTGAGCTGTCATGCATCATTATGGTCTCCTTCAGGAGTGAATTGAGGGGTGTGCTCACCGTTGCTGCACCGGGCTATTTTGAAGATAGAGAGGACCTCCTCATTCGGACGTACTCGTTCACAATTCTCGAATTTTCTGCAGAGTGTTTTCAAATGTACACTGTGTTATATCGCATCCATCCTTTTGCGTCTTGAAATTTCACAAGAGATCCCGCCATGAATGAGAATTCTGACAACGCCGGTGAAGACAAACCTATCCTGTTCCCAAGAACAGACCTTATGCTGTCTATCACTATTTGTTAATGCCTCCGTACATTTAAAATGAGAAAAAAATAGCCTGCTCTTCCCGCTTGATGTTTTCTTCATTTATCTCCGAGTTCCTGCAATAATACTTTCTTGCCTCCACAATCCTTTTCTTTACCTGCTCGATAAATCCGTCTCTAAATTTATACCTGCCCGATATTTACTACCCTTAAAAGCCATTTGACGGCCGCACTATCAATTTCAGTGGCATTTTTATCAGTACCAAACCGCACCCAACGTTTCAAAGAAACTATCCTGAACGGATACAGCAGCTGTTATGAGAGAATTGCCTGGACTCCAGCTGTACAAAAACCACCACAAGAGGAACCATGATACATTTTTTTTTGTTGACTCTGAAGACACTAACATACAGCATGACATTAAAGCCCAAGACCTAAGGGAAGCATTGTCCTTTTTATAAATGCTGAGAAGGCACAATTGCATCCCCCCCCCTCCCCTTATGCGAGTTGTTTACAGTAGGCTGAGTAACAGAGTTTAGGATTTATTGGCAGTTGTGCTCAGGCTGTGCACAAACACATGAAAATGTCACAGTTTGTTAAATGGCTTCTGACCTGAAAATGAAAGGAAAAAAAAACCTAGTTGTTGAGCGGCACGCTGTTCATTATAGCACGGTCACCACAAACAAATCCACCTTTATTTGAATACACTTTTGCATCAAAGGCTCACTGATATGTAAAATAGATGTATTTTCTCCACGTGAACATACTTCACGGTCCTCCGGCAGCTGCGTGAACAAAAACACATGTCGTCCTTATGCATGAATATCCATTCTTTTTCCTGCATTGTTAAATTAATGTGATGGCGCATGTGGGCAGTCACTCGTTCCACTGTCAACAGCAATAGCACAAAACAAGCATATTCAAATCAAGCCCAGCGAGCCGCTTTCCTCCTGGGTTAACAGCGTTTCATTGTTACAGAATGAATGACACCTGCATGCATTTAACCCAGTGCTTGTCAATTACTTTCCGTTGTGCGGCCGTCCGAGAAAGAAGAAAACATTTCCCACCCCACCGATTCTCCACCATGATTATAAATCATATGATTTATAATCATGGTTTAAAACATAACATAACATTGTTTAAAAAAAACGCTGTATCCTTATTAACATTAAAGAAAAAATAGAGAGAGATCAATTTACATATTCCCAAAAGATTTGAAGAACATCAGTTTGCCTGATATTTCAAAAAATTTACTGTAAAAATTAAATGAGAGCTCCGCTGCCACCTACTGTAATGAATGTGCACTAACACTTTATTTGAGTACCAAAAAGCTTTTGTCACATGGAGACTTCTTCTTTCACACATTTCCCTTCTCACGTGTGTCTTATTTTTTTGCCCTCACTTGAACTGCACTTGCCTTGCAATCATTATGCGAATCTGGTTACACTGTTCATTATTAAGTCAGTGTGTATTTTCATGACTTTTGGGTCTAACTATTAACTGTCTTATTACTTTTGTCCAGAGTGGCCAATCAATTCCATTCTTTGAATAAGGATGAATCTGACTTATTTTCACTTCCTGGAGGTGACCATTATTCCAGATACTTTTTGTCCATACGCTGAAAATGTACAGAGAAAAATGCATCGCACAAAAGAAGGTTAAAGCTGATGTTTTATGAATTATAGAGAATAACAGTGCCATCTTTGTATGCAGCTGCACAGATCTACTGAGCCTGTGATCCCGGATTGTGATGCTGCACCGCATTTTCTGCATTAGCACAAAGTTCATGAACTTTTTTTTTTTTTTACCTTTTATTGCCCACAACAGAGAATAAACATTAAAAAAAATGAGGTGTCATAATTACAAACTATCTTCATTTCAAGGGAAAGTAATATAGCAAGCCATTATCAAAGCAACTTTCATTAAATTGATAACTTCAGATTGCTGTTATCAGTGTTCTGGACCATTTTTTAATTTGCTTGTTGGGATCAATTATGGCTAATGAATCCTGCTGAGTGGGTTTGGGAGTGAAGGAGAGACAGCTGTGCAAAATCTTACATTGGAGAAACTGATTGTTTGGTGGGAGGATCAGTTTGTTATGCATCACGGTAATTTTTGCAATCAAATGTTGAAACTATTGAGGAGGAAACTATTTGGTTCCCGAAACACTGGTCAGTTGATGAAATGAATCAGCAGGAAAACAAAAACACGGGGCAGAAAACACTCAAAGATGCACAAGGTGAACTATAATCTGATGTGCTTTTCCAACTAAAATATTCTATCAGACTGGCAACACAAATAGATATCATTTTTGATTTCATTATAACACGTGCATACTGCTCAGCCTCATTACGGTCGCATGGAAGCTAACACTGGTGACATCAGGCGAGACGCGGAGTACACCCCGTCAGTGGTAGCCGAACTTAAATGTTGAGAAAAAGAAGAAAAAAAAATGCATATCTTTGATCAGTGGTTGAAGCTGATGCTGGACTTGCTGGCATGCCTGGTAGCATTCTTAACTGCTGTCTGGAATTACTGGTAAATGTTAAAATGTAATTGTTTCGTGGTGGTTTGTTTACACACCGTGTTAGTATTTTAAAGTAACGGGCCGTTGTTTCCTAACTTAACAGAATCTTTCGAAATAGTACATGTTTGGTTACATGTGTCGACTGAGTGAGTGCCAGCGCATCTGCATGTCTTCTGGAGAGAGTGGCTCCACATGGGGGCAGAAATTCCCCATATAAACAGCAATGGTTGACTTCACACAGTAGGAATCCATTTCACAGAGCGTTTTTGTTTTGTTTTGTTTTGTTTGGAGGCACATTAAGCCCCCCCCCCCAAAAGCAAATGCTGTCCTATGCGACCGACATAACACATTCACCAGACTTTTCCACTGCTGACAACATATTGTGTCAATGTTGAGTCAGACAATGAATGAACAATGAGGCATTTCAGCTTTGCTTCGGGAAGGGGATCTTTTATTGATCAAATAACTGCCAACAACATCTTGCATTGATCTTATTTAAACAATCGGAACAGTGATCATTTTACAGTTTAACCCCAGCGAGGGACTGATCAGAAAAGTATGAGTCCCATTATGCATTTAGAAAGTCCCAAATATCGAATTCTGAAATGGTCTACTTATTCAATTGCATATAAGAACACAAACAACAACAATATACATTGATAATAGGTTTATTTCTTATAAACAAATGCTGCAAAAATTTCAATAATTCAGGCATACAGGATTTGCTGAGAAATAGGTTATTTTTATTTCATCCCATGGTTCAGTCTTTGAGTTCATAAATTCTCCTCTCTTTTTCTCTGTTTCCAATGATGCAAGGCTTTCTCAAAGTCAACTTATTATCGCAAAAAACTATCCAACTTTAGCAGCTTCATCTGTGATATCTCCGCAATAAACTTTCGCAACACCTGTTTGAACGTTACACAATTTGGCAATCCAATACTTTCCGCGATGTGAAGCCCTATTTCGCCAATCACGTTTCGCGAGAACGGAAATCTCGTCACGCGATATTATGTAACGCGAGATCAAAACAACAATGGCAGCGATGGTCAAACTGTGATCATTGCTGGAAAAAAAAGATGTACCGTAGTTTTTTTTTGTTTGTTTTGACTGAGAAATGTCCAAAAACCCATGACACAAAACCTTAACTCAATGCAGCGTACAACAAACTGGTGCACGAGTACTGTAAGTAAAACAGTTATTATTATACGACAGGCAAACACAACTAACAAGTAATGTTAACGACTAAAAATGTAAATAGCACCAACTCACAGCTCCAGACTCCACTTTTGTGGTGGCATTTTGCACCTAACATTTGAGAGGGTGCGACTAATGTGTTCGTCTACTCATGCATGTGTTAATGATTTGAATTTTAAGTATTTATTTATTTATTTAACTGTGAATTCAGTCTGTGTTTGCTCTGCATCAGGTGCTTGCAGTATTCATCTTATCTTTAAAACGCCAGGCAGTTTTTTTTTGGCTCAACAACACACCTATTTCACTTTTATACAAAATGTCTTCCTATTTTTTTTCTACATCGTGTTCTATTAGCTATTACACTAGAAAGCATGGATGGCATCATCTTGACATTTTAGGCCGGTGGTTTCACATGCCAATACCAATAACTTTCTCTCCAGTCGAAATCTGTACGCCCACACGGCTTTGAAGGCAAGTGAATGTCAAGACATTTCACAAAGCAACAATCAACCTCCTGGTTATGAGTGCTGCCAGCAGCAAACTTTTTCCACTTCCCCTCCCCTCCCCTCATCTTAAGCTTTTGTTCCTGCTTGTCAACAGACTTCACCACGCTTGTCGAAAATAGTGACACAAGATGTATCAGAGAGAAAGGGTTCAATTCCCAATTATAATAGCCTTATCTAATTCCAAAGCAGTATGCAATTGAGTTCACGTATATGTACTGTTTGTTTTTACTTTGTATGTGTATAGGTATTTGTATGTGTGGCTGCATATTACATTATTAGACAGGCATGTGCACAGAAAGACCCCTTGCGGTGCTATGCGCAAGGTGCACAGCACCTTGTGCTGTTTTATTTTGGGGTGGGGTGGGCTGACATTCATCAATATTTCAAAAATAACAATTACCCTCTCTGTTATGACATTATTAGTGCCACGGAAAACATTACAAGGCGACTGGTCCCAGGATTCTTCAAAATCCAGACACAAAAAAAAAAAGGAGGGGGTGCTTGTTGGGCACTTGTCATTCAAAGTACTGAGAGCATCTCTGCATAACGCGCAGCCTACACAGCTTGCACTAATTGCTTCTGTGATTTCAATGTTTTGTCCTGCTGTTCATTGACATTTGTCATGTTTAATGAAGTGCGCTGTAAAAACTGACGCACAGACAGACAGACAGAGAATTTCAAGACAGCTTTACTATTGTACAAAGAAGACAAGTTCAATTGGCTTTATTAAATTTAAAATCTCAATTATTTGGATGTGAAAGCCCGAAAATGGAAATGTTACACTCTGAGCGAGGTCATGAAAATCTTTATCGGTGGTGATAAAGAAGGAGAGCCTGTGAAGTATTGTTGTACAATCATGATCCCTTTTTAATAGAATGTATTGGATGCTTTCTTTTTATTTCATTTATTCAAAGTGGAGTTTTGATCAATTTTGAGTTGGAATATTTGCGAGATTATTTTTTTTGCCCACTCATTTATTTGTTCAACCGTGTTCATTGAGTTGAAAAAAAATGTATTTCAATTTAATTATATGCTTTTTTCCCCCTAAATTTGCAAATCATTTTAATGATTGATTTTATTTTTATTTATTTAGCTGGAATTTCCCCCCAAAAATGTCTTTGGTAGAGATTACACTGCTTGGTCAGTTAGTACATCATGTATATATTTGTTAATCTCGTGTGGATATTAAAGATCTGATGAGGTAGCACAATAATAAAATGAAGTAGTTATGATTTCTACTTGCAGTTACTGTTGGCATACGGGTTCTATTACCGGAATTTTTTTGCATGCAGTGTGCGTTCAGTTCCCTTTCAGTGACTGTGCAAATGGTGATCTTTCTCTCTGTGTGCCCTTTTGCCCAAAGTCAATTGCGATCGGCTTCGGCTCCCGGCAAACCTGGAAAGAAGTGCTGTAGTTAAGAATGAGTGGATGGAGGGCTTATTCTTTCATTTAAAAAGCAGAAAATATCAATCACTCTGCTTTGCATGAAAAATAAACATTGTTGCAGATGTGATTTTATTTTTTCATAAAAAAATGGTTGCAGATGTTAATTTCTTTCTTCGATAAACGGATTCTCACCACTAAGACAAGGTCACTGTAAAGTATGTCGTCATAAATGCATTGTGTCTTTACCACCACAAGATGACAGCAAAACACGTGGGCTCGGTCACTGATTCTGTGTTTGAGGAGTGATGGGCAACTGTCGTCTTTGTAAAATGTTAAGATTAGTAGCGTCCTGTAATTTTTTTTTTACAGTTAACTGAAATCCTCTTCCGTACTTAATCAATATGTATCACATGATGCAAACACAAAATGCTCATCAAGTATGCTCAATGTAGTTTAATGTTGACCAAATGCAAACATCATCGTAGGTTTCCAAAACTAGACAAACACCATGGCGTTTAACGTGCTTTAACGTGTACCATGACCATTTTGTTGAAAATATATCAGTAGCGGCCGACAATTAACACCACTTCACTGTTAAAAGCCGGCCAAAGTGCATTTGCAGAATCTTGCCCAAGTGAAATATTTTGTAAAAAGAAAAAAATGGTATGAATGAAACTGTCTTTATTTTTTTGTAGTGATTGTAGTTTGCGGTGACATGTGAACCCTTGAAAGTGCACGCGTGAGTTGACCTGAAGTGTCTCGTGCGTGTGTGTGGGCGTGCGTCGGGAGGGAAAACTGCAGTACTGAATTTCACCACTTGATGGCAGTGCAACAAAAGGGATGAAAGGTTGCTCAAATTACTCATTTGGAACGGAAACGTGGTCAATCAAGAACGCATTGAAATACAGTTGCCAGGCAATCATTCAGATAAAGCAAAATGTCATGCGATTGACACCTACAAACGGCATACAAGCATGTTTGCTCATTTAAAACAAGAACACATTAAATGTATGATGAATTTGAAGATATTGGAATATTTTTTTCATGTCCCTTTTTCCAAATACTTTAACACATTGTTGTTCATTCCATGTGTATCTTTCTTGTTCATTGGAGCAGAAGTCCAGCCGACATAGCTCTGTTTGAAATACAACAGTAAACAGCAGTGCTGAGCTTCCGCCAGTGTTGTGAAGGCAGCTCAGCCTGCTGGCCACATTTTCATGTTAAACAGACCAGTGTTTACTATACCCATATGAATATCTTACGCGGCTGCAGCATGCAGTGCAATGACCTCGGTGTTGAATAGAATTTCATTATTAGCAGTCTGTGTCTCTGTACCATATGTTGATTGTTATCATGGGTTTTATAGGCGTGATCGGTAAAAAAGATGAGAAATGTTATATTGGCGTCCGTAAATGAAGACTCTTGAAATCCCCGCCATACTCAAACCACCACATCGCAAATTCATTCTGTTTTTTCCCCCCACTGCTTTTGATCAGGAAGATAATTGAAGGGCCCGAGAAATGTTCTACAACCCAGTCAGAGAGCAGTGATTCTGGGTCCTGCCAATCACACCTCACCAAAAAACAACTTAGCACAGCGGGAGGGGACTGTGAGCTTGACCTCTGAGGTCAGCTTCCTTTAACCTCAATGAATTTCAAATCCTTTATTTTGAAATCCCAGAACTGCTCTTGCAAAGTCAGCACTCATGTCCAATGGCGTTTGTGGAATACTCACTGTGCACACTGTCTCCGTATATTGATGGGCCCGATGCATGGTTCTGTTTTCATTATTTTGATCTCCAGCAGAGTTGACCACAGAAATTGACATGGTCTACAATATTTGGTTTGCCACTCAGATAGGTAATCATAACTGTCATATAACACAGACATATATCGTTGTGGATTTTATTGGAATAATAAATACATTTGACTTACTACTGATATTTGCAAAATTGAAAAATAGGTTAAATGTCATGAGAAATGTTGCTGGCATTGCTTTTTTCTCGCATTGTGTGAGTGACTGTCACAGTAGTAAAAGGCAAAGGAGAAGTGTATTGCACTCAGTTTTTTTCCCCACCCATTATTCATGTCTTCAAAATGAAATGAGAAATTCACAAATTCAGTTGCAAGCTACATAAAAGCAATTGGAGAGCATAAACCCGCACGAAAAGTACATTTGAGAAAATGGCCCTTTTTGTTTAAGACATACCTGCACCCAGTAAAAATTGATTCTCTGCGTGATTCTGCAAATAAAACCCACACAAAAACTGCCGTGTTTGCATTTGCTCCTAAATAGATCTCGTAAATGCAATTTAGAGGCTTGTGGCTCTGATGTATTTTCATATTTTCAGATTGAGAATGCTCTCTAGAGCGTTTATGGTTATTTGGAGTACGTCATTACAGGAAATAAAAATAAATACAGTAACTGACATACAAAAAAAAGCTCTTTTTTTTTTCTTTTGGCCAACAGCGCTTTCTGTGCTCGCATTTTATTGTGGTACCATGCGGTTGGGTTAATTGAAAACCTTGCTGAGCACTTGTGTCAATGTTTAGGGCAAATTAACTTTTCTGAAGTCCTTCCTGTCATCCAGAGTTAGGCTCTGTGGCTGTCATTCATGGGGGGGAACATGGGCAAGTGGTACAAGGTGTGTCAGTGAGATACCGCCGAGTCAAAAGCCCTCGGCACTGCGTGTGCATTAAGGTTAATTTGAACTGATTAGATGAAGCAGGAGGGGGTTGTTGCTGTGGGGGGGG
>CAAKHF010007043.1:0-14984 GCA_901007745.1 Hippocampus kuda
TTCCAAAAACATGCATGGCAGGCGGATTGAACACTGTAAATTGTCCCTAGGTGTGAGTGTGAGCGTGCATGGTTGTTTGTCTCTGTGTGCCCTGCGATTGGCTGGCAACCAATTCAGGGTGTCCCCCGCCTACTGCCCGATGACAGCTGGGATAGGCTCCAGCACCCCCGGCGACCCTAGTGAGGATAAAGCGGTTCGGAAGATGAATGATGAATGAAAATAAAGCAGGTAAATATTTAACCTACGGTGACGTGTGACTGCGTCACCGGTGATCAGAGCTGTTGCGCTATATCTTTTATCGTTATCATTGTCCTCATTCAAAGTTTGTTTTGTGTACAATTCACCGAGGGCACGGGCAAAGAATAGGAATCTAGAGGGCCCAGGGAAGCACTTTAAAACGGTACGAGTGAGCTACGATAGTTAACAGGCTGCAAAAGTGTGTCGCATGCCTCCGTGTCAGGCTGTTGTTCATCACGCCGTGTGTATGTGCATGCGCGTGCGCGGTAACGGGTCTATCGCGGGAAGTTGATTGATCGAAAAGTCGATCTTCGGTCCAAAAAGTTTGGGCACCCCTGGTGTAGGCTCTGCATCAACAATTCTCAACTGGGGCTGCCACAAACGATTATTTTGCCGGTCGACTCGTCGCCAATAGCAGTTGCAATTAGTCGACTCATCGGATCATGTATAAAACACACCAGCATGCAGATGCTCTTACATAACCATCATTAGCTTGCAGCCTGAATTAATTTAGGTCAATACAAAGTAAAAATAAAGGCAATGTGTGTGTGTGTGTCTCTCTCTCTCTCTCACACACACACACACACACACACACACACACACACACACACACACACACACACACACACACACACACACACACACACACACACACACACTGGTATACTGGGGTGGGTGGCTATATGGCCAATATGTTAATTTTCCCAAATGACCGGTGTATTTATGGACGAGTCCTGGGCATCACTGCCACCCCGTAAACAGCTCTAATTGAAGTTGATAAATAAACGTACATATTAATTCATGGTTTATTTGCCTTTAGTTTGTCGTAAGCATGTTTAAAAGTATGAATCACATTTTAAATAGCAATCAAAATTAGATTTTTCTTTCCTTTTGAATAGTTCAACCCTATTTTGGAGCCAATGAAATCACGTGCAAGTATCAAATATTTATTTAGCCTGCATTGCAAACAGCAATACAATAAAATCATTGCTGGAACTTTGACAGTATTAAAGAAATTAAATGTTCACAACCGAATATTTAAACCACCTTATGTCCATGAAATGAACTCACTGACCTTGGGGACGCCGCTGACGGAGCAGCTGAGGGTGGCATTGTACCCCGCTATTACAGAACGGTTCACCAATGGATGTGTGAACTTGGGAGCCTGGGAGAAGTCAAGCTCCTTGTAGGTGGCAGGCTTCCAGTCCATCCCTGCGGATGCATCATGTTTACGTGTGCAGATGACATCAAGGCAATAGCTCAGTGTCCAAATTGCACCTTGAAAGTTCCACCTACCGGTTTTCTGGATGTAGATACTGTCTTTTGTGTTGCAGGCTTCTGGGCTGTGACCCACCAGGTTGATGGCAAAGACTCGAAAGAGATACTCATTCCCCATGATGAGGTCGGACACAACGCAGTTGGTTCTGCGGTACTGATCGAAGACTGTGAACCATTCCTTCAAAGTAAAAATTATTTCATTCAGATTACTCAAACATTTTGTTTTTTAAAGTGTGTCTTGAGATGCCCACTGGCCAAATATAATGGTGTGCCATTGTTAATGCGGCTTTAATCGTGGTGTAATTTAATCATGCCCTTAGACTCCAAATTAGATTTCAGTTACAGCCATTGGAGAAATTCTGTGTGAAATTTGGAATGAGGCAACAGCAACTGTGTAGCCAGACGTCCAGGGTAGATTGAGATTAAGCATTTGGGAGATTGAGGACATTCCTTCGATGTGGCAGAAAAGGGGCGTGTAAACTCTTGCAAGCAACTCCTTCTGTCAGCGTTTGCTGATCAAAGTGTCATTAAGGAGGCAACTCTTCGTCAATGTCCAGCCAGATGACAAACTTTGTGTTGCAAGATCAAAGCTGTTGACTCAGCATCCTCACAACTGAATGCCCCCGACTTGACCTCATGCGATACTAACCATGGTCTTTTTGTCGGCTTTCTGAATACGGTAACCAGCTATCTCACAGTTTCCGTCGTCTCTGGGGGGCTTCCAGTCAAGTGCGACATTGAAGCCCCAGACATCTAGAACCTTCAGGACCTCAGGAGCTCCTGGGACATCTACAATCAAATGTCAAACATATTAAAATTCATATTTAGATTACACTGTGGACAGTGCAGGTGGACTGCTGCTAGATTGGTTGTTTTAACCCTTTCCTCAAATTATCTATGAGGGTCATTCAATAAATAAGGTGATTTCTTTTCGGTATAAGGACAGATAGAAGCTTAATTTAAAAAAAAAAAAAATTCAACGTACAGTAGTCTCCCAGCACTGTCACATAAGTTTCTCATCTGTGCACAAGCTGCCATATTCCCTCTGCGTAAAAATCTATGGACCGATGAACAATTTTGACTTCATCGTCACTTTCAAACTTGGTGCCAACTACTGTGAACTGCTGAGGCAGGTCAAGAAAGACAAAAAGAACAAACGCAGGGGTCATCAGACAGAAGGCGTCATCTCGCGTCATGACAACGCAAGGCCTCACACAGTAGCCCAAATGGTGCATACCATCGACGAGCGGGGATGGGAATTGCTCCCTCATCCCCTTCCAGCTCAGACCTTGTCCCTTCAGACTTTCACCTGTTTGGTCCCTTAAAAGCATTCAGGGGAAGCATCAAGTTTGTGTGTGACAGTGCTTAGAGACTACAGTGATCCCTCGCTACTTCGCAGTTCACTTTTCCCAGTTTCAGTGTATCACTCGATTTTTCAAAAGCATTCATCAAAAAAAAAGTAGCGAAAATGCCGCAAAATGTCCGCGAGAGGCAGCGAAAGTCAGCAAAACAACAGCGAGTCACATAGAGCAACATATACAGTACTACCGGTACATGTATAACATATACAGTACTACTGGTACATGTATATGTTTACTGTATTTTGTGATTTAAACACTAACCTAACCTAACTTAGTATATAGCCTTAGGTCATGTTAATTACTACAAACATTTACTTCTACATGCATGTATACCATTAAATTTGGCCTTATAAGTATTATATATACACTCATACATATGTACATACACCTGTACAGGTGGCGGGGTGGGGGGGGGGTGTAGCCTACTTCGCGGATTTTCCTCTTTCGCAGGCGGTCTCGGTCCCCATTAACCACGATAGGTGAGGGATCACTGTACTTTGAATTTTTTTTTTTAAAGTAAGCCTCTATCTGTATTGGAAGTCCTTATAGCGAAAAATTCACCTTATTTATTGAATGACCCCCGTACTACCGGCACATACAAATTGGGCTGGGCCAATAATGAACCGAAAATATTTTAGTAAGAATTGAGGCAAGCAACAACGCTAATAATGCTTCATGACAACTGAACCACGGTCTCATCAAGTGCATTATATCGGTTTGGCCTCCATCCGGTGGTACTGCTCACCCACAATCTGCAGCGTCACTTTGGCTTTGTCTTCCACATTCTCAATCTGCACGTGGAGATCATACTGCCCCGAGTGCTTCATTTCTGACTTGCGGATGAATAGGATCGTGTCGGTGTCGCTATTTCTCACGCTGACGAGCGCAGAGTTCAGCGGCTGCCCATCTTTACTCCAGGTAACCTTGGGCCTGGGTTTACCCTGCGTAATGACAAAACAAAAACAATCACAGAGGACTTGAACTCTCTCTCTCTAATAATTTTCTTTATGTAGTGGATCAGTGTCTCAGTCGATTAAACTTAGCCGAAAGTAAGGAGCTTAATGTTTGAATCAAGCCTACTGCACCTGGAATGGAATCACAAGGTTGACAGTGTCGCCAACTTTCTTGATCAGAGTCTGACGAAGATTTCGGGGAAGACAGATTTTAGGCCGTTCTACGCAAAAAAACCAACACGAATCACAAATCGTGAATAAAACACGGCCATAATATTTTTCTTTTCCACGATTTCACTCCTGAGCGTTGATCCAAGGAAGTCTTCACTCACGCATGATCTCTCTGATAGTAACGGGCTGAGCCAGGCAGGCCGGGGCGCTTGGGCCGGCCATGTTGAACGCCCGCACACGAAACTGCAACTTTTCTCCCGTGGTGAGCTCTCTGATTGTCAGTGAGGTTCTCTCGGTCAGACCCTGAATGGCTGGTATCCACTCATCTGCTGTGCTCAAAAAACACACAAATGAAAATATGACACGACCCACCTAAAATAAAAATGAAAGCCAGAAGTTTTGGTTCACAAATCCCTCTTCGAGAAGAGCTGATTAGGTGTTTTAGCATCATACTTTTATTAACCCTTTCATGCACCAATCATGATAACCGGTAACCTGATAACATGATAGGCTGTCCACTGTAGTGACTGCTGTCCCTGAAAGGGTTAAATTGTAACTCGTGCTGTCAACAGATTAAAATCTTGTAACCAGTTCATCACACAGTTTTCCGTAATTAATTGCAATTAATCACATTTTTCTACTTCTGCAATTTTTTTAAAAAAGTTTGTTTCAGATATAGGGCGGCCCGGTGGTCCAGTGGTTAGCGACATCACAGTGCTGAGGTGCCAGGTTCAATTCCAGCACCGACTTCCCTGTGTGGAGTTTCCCCCGGGCCCGCGTGGGTTTTCTCCGGGTACTCCGGTTTCCTTCCACTTTCCAAAAACATGTCTGACAGGCTGATTGAATGCTCGAAATTGTCCCTAGGTGTGAGTGTGAGCGTGGATGGTTGTTCGTCTCTGTGTGCCCTGCGATTGGCTGGCAACCGGTTCAGGGTGAGATAGGCTTTAGCACATCTCGCGATCCTTGTGAGGATAAAGCGGATCAGAAAATGAATGAATGAATGAATGAATGAACGTTACAGATAACTACTGGAGTAAAATCTTGGGATTAATGTTAAAACAGCAAACAGAAATTATTTTTCTGTTCAAAGACTGTCCTAAAAGCTTGAATATCCTTGAATACAATGATTCTCCTGTAAAATACAACTGTTGAGCAAAACAATCAAAAGTGACTCAGATTTACAGGTATCTTAAATCTTCTAATCTCAATGTAAATTCAAGGTAGCAAGCATCAAAGACAAAAAAAAAAAAAAACAGTGGGATGACTGTGGCTAGATACCAACGTGCGACTCCAAAGATCTGAACTAGATTCAACCCAGCTAATATACGTGTGTGTGCCACAGGTAAAGAGAGCTAAGCAAGAAAGAGGTCACAGTGATAAAACGACCTCGCACGAGTCCACTGTCTAATTACATGTGCCCAAGACCGTAATCTAACAAAACTAACATGCTATTTGAATTTGGTTTTGCATAGTGTGCATATTACTTGAGATTTCTCTAACAAGCATCAAGCAAGTGAAACTGACAAATAAAACAAACTCTAGTCTGTTTGTCCATCTTCACGCCAGTGACTCCCCTAAATTGGTCTGCACAAGTGAACAGAGGTTAAAGGTCGCCACGGGAAGGCAATTAAACGTAATTGAGTCAATAAAAAAATTAATAAATAAACAAAATCTTGCATTCGACTTAATTTTTAAAGTTAATGCTTTAACTTTGACAGCCCTACTTTTAACTAGGGATGTAACGATAATGGTTATACTGTATCACGATATCACAATATTAAAATTCTCCCGATATTGTCATGTTACAATATTAAAAGCAGCTTCAGCTGAACACAGCAATGGAGACTTGATCGACCGTGATCGTGCGAAGCGAATAGAAACAGATGACCAAAAAAAAAAAAAAAAGACTGTCCAAAGCTATTTCTTTGTCATTGCTGTTATTATGTACAAAAAAACATGATTGTGGGTTTTTTGTTTGTTTTTAGAATATGTAATAAAAATCTCACAATATGTTGCTATTGTGAGGTTTATAGTCTGTTAATATCGGTGATGTCAGGAAATCATGACATCCCTACTTTTAACCCCAACTGCGTTCTCTCCGTGGCTCAGACTTGGACTGCTTCGACCAGATTTTTGTATTGTATGTTAACTGTAGTGGATCAGAGTTCATATTTTGGTCCATTAAAAAAAAAAAAAAAGGTCCCAATTTGTCTCCAGCACTTACAGCCCTCCTTGCAGTACTCAACCCCATAGCCCTCCAGGTCAGCTGAGCCGATCCGTTCAGGCGCTTTCCACTTGAGTGTGATGGAAGTGTCACTGATGTCGTCCACGCACAGTCCGATGGGCTCACTTGTTGGCGCTGAAAGAGGCGCATAGAGCAACTTGAAGGGCTCGATTGCCAGTTAAAACATTACAGTGATCATATTAGAGCAAATACATGAATGCAGGGCACAAGTAGTTGACTGCCAGTAAGACGTATTTGGAAATAATCATCTCATCTCTCTCATTTGCTATCCTGTATACCATAGAAGCATAAAGAGGTCCAGTCAACAATACCAATGTTAAAATCCCAAAAGGACATTATTGGACAAATTAATGACGGGAAGAATCAAGAAAGGAAAGCATCTTCACGCTTTTACATCATTGAGGAAGTTATGTCGCAGCTTTGTTCATCACAATAGCTGACACATCGAAAAACAAACAACCGTTGACACCTTCAAGTTCTTCACCAATCTGAGCACAGTGAGCAAGCGAAAGCATTCCATTCTCGGTCGCCTCTCTCATCAAGGCTCTTCTCACAAAATTGCTCATGTTTGCTCTTGGCAGAATTATGTGAAGCAGAAACAGTACATTTCCCTGAACTTGTTGGACAGTTCCTTGAACCACATCTTGCTTTTTTTTTTTGTTTTTGTTTGCTATGGTTGTCCAAGCACGCCGTCTTTGAATTATTTTATTTAGATGTACTGTCAAATGTGAATATTTAATTGACTTGAAGATATTGGCCAGATCACTGTTGCTCATAAAATGTCTCATTGCAACATCATAACAATTATATAAAACACACACACTTAAATATACAGTACATACATATATATGTAGACATACAGTCATATACTGTGGCTATATTATTTGTTTTTTTTTTTCAAAAGATACTCTCACTTAGTGACGACTTCCTGTATAAAACGACACCCTTTGTTTCTGCTTGAATAAAAAAAAAAACATGAATTTGAAAAGTCCATGGATGAACTTCTTTCTCTACCATCAGCTGTTTTTGTTTGTTTTTGTCTTTTCTCCTTCACCTCAAGTGGATAGACAATTCGGCGTGTACATTTTGTTTATCACGCATTGACAGCATTTCTCACCGGAAGGTGTTAAATCACAGTCATAGTCTGGCCACCGCGAAGGCCAAGACTTTTTGTGACAGTAACTGAGCGGCAAGCTGCGCCAGAAATGCCGGGAATGTCTTTCAGTCGTCAAAGGTTAGAAAGTCACAGGAACAGGAAATGTTCACAGTTTAATAAAGTGAGGGCAAACCATGCTCAGCACTCGGAAAATGTCTACCTCTGAGCAAAGGAATTCATGTTTGCCCCCTTGGTTACACCAGCAGGAGGCCAGAATGCGGAGAAGGAACCTTTATGGTCTCTCGCTGTATGTCAGTACTCCCCCTGTCCGCCTTATTTAACCAAAGCATTCATCTTTTCTTCTTATCGTACTGTCTGCTCTGCAATCATTGCGCCACCACAAATACTGGATCAGCAATTTGGTAAAATCCTGACCTCAACAACTTTGGATGGGATTCCATGAGCTCAAATGAAACTTCAAGGGGGATATCAATTGACAAGAATAGTGTTACACTGCTGAACTGACAGTTCCACTACTCTTCATCACAAGTGAAACTAAGGTCATGCAAGTTTTGTATTCACAGCATTTGATGGTAAGGTTTTTTTTTTCCTCCTCACAGTCGATCGAATAATTTTGACACCGTCAAATAGACGGTGGTATTAATTATTTGCATAAACACACCCTGCAAAATAAAACTTGCATTTTTGACTCACCGACAGGCACAAAGGGTTGTGAGGCGGGACTGTGACGAGACATGCCAATGCCGTTGACTGCATAGACCCGCATTTCATATTCCACTCCTTCGATCATCCTCTTTGCCTCGTAGGTTGTTTCAGTATAAGGGTCAAAGTTCAATCTCATCCACCTGTAACTCTTCTTTTTCTTTCGCTCCAACACATATCCTGAGTATTCCCGAAAAAAAAAAAAAAAGCATTTTGTTTTGTTTAAACCAGGGCTTGTCATGTTTAGCAGATAAAAAGAACATTTCACGTTCTGCTTTCTTTACCAGTAATTGGCTGTCCTCCATCAAAGAGTGGGGGATCCCACTGGACTACACAGGAGTCTTCTCCCACGCTGAGAATTCTGGGAGCTTGGGGAGGATCTGGAACATCTGATGGGGAAGAAAACCATTTGTTTTTTGTTTTTTTACATCTTTAATACAAATGTAATTGGCCAAAAGTTTAATCATCACTTGATTGTGTTTGTATAGTTGGGGTGATCTTACTCTTTAATGTTTGCTCTTACCAACAACTTTCACGTTGATGTCAGCAGTATCCTCCCCAGCAGGGTTACGAACCACAACTGAATAGATTCCTTCATCCTGCCTCTCGGCCCCTTCAAGAGTGAAAATACAATGGCCTTTGGTGGTTTCCACCTGGACTCTGCCTTCTCCCTCGGTGATGACCTGCATTATGAAAACAAGAGCTGTGTCTATTTTCAAGCTTATCAGCCGTCCGCTGGGTCAAAAATGATACTGTTTGATCATGCTTTGTTTTGGTGTTGATGTGGTTTTGATCGGTTAGCTTTATCATTTTTTTTTTTTTTATATGGGAGTTAGGGTTATCTCATTCATCCTGGATGAAGTGCAGGTACAGTATATACCGTATTTTCACATATACACAAAAGTAAGCAATTTTCATAAAGTTCATAAAATTTCCTATACCGGTACGTACAATATGTTTCAATAATGTTCGCTCATCGTTTTTATGGTTATTCCATAGCCCCTTTCCACCTGCCTTCCTGACAAACTGGCATGGAGCCAATTTATTCACCTTTCAGCTCGAACTTTATCGTATATTTTGTGCGTATATACGGCCGTTGCGGCTCTGTGCCGTCAGATCATTACATGTGCAACAAAGTCAGCTTGATAGCACACAAAGGGGTGAGGGCATTGACTCTGCGGTGCTAAACCTAACACTCTGGCTGTGTACCTTACACACAGGTGGGAGCAAATTCACGGGTCGACTTCTGTCCGCCATCCCGCATCAGTTATTAGACACGGGGACAGCAAACCAGGAAAAAGCCATGAAGAACATGGCCATTGTCAAAAGGGGCTGAAATCACAGACAGGCTTCCGCCTTTGCATGCGGGTGTTGATTATTTATTCTGCGCTGCAGCACTGGCCTCGTCTAACACAGTATTAATTCTGGAAAATGGCGAGAATCATTCAGATTCATGAGAAACCGACCGAGAAAATGCTACATTGAATTGGTGGAGATGGCCCGGCCAAGAAGGCTTTCAAAGCCGCAAAGTCAAGGCTCAGCTCTTTGCAGGCAAGTCTGGCTGTGTGCATTAGCGGTCACTCGACAAATAGGTTTCGCGAGCTATTATAAGCTCGCTTGAATACAACCTGTGTAAATGCATTTAGGTGCAGTTTTTCTTAACAAACCATAGATATTTTTTCCTTCTGACTACCCCAGGTACACTTTAATGACAAATCAATGTTACAGCTTAGGCTACAGAGTGTGTTTTTAACACCGTCCCCAAACTTTGAACAGTGGCTGACTCGCATTTTGCCTTTATAGTGGAACAAATGATGATCAACATATGCATTTACCTTCCCTCCTTTGGTCCAAATAACAGTGGGAGCAGGGTCTCCAGTGATCGGGACATCCAGGCGTAGTTTATTGCCAGCAACCACCACGATGGTTGACTCAGCTGTGTGGCCCTTACAGTCCAGGTGGATCTTAGGAGGGTCTTATGAAGCAAAATTAATGAACACACACACACACACACACACACACACACACACACACACACACACACACACACA
The DNA here is from genome assembly GCA_901007745.1 of Hippocampus kuda. Classification (NCBI taxonomy): domain Eukaryota; kingdom Metazoa; phylum Chordata; class Actinopteri; order Syngnathiformes; family Syngnathidae; genus Hippocampus; species Hippocampus kuda. Next base: position 10,116 of record CAAKHF010007043.1, read on the forward strand.
CACACACACACACACACAGAGGGGTTGGGAGAGGGGTGGAAGTAGATCCTCATTCAAAAGCTCCATTTATTAAGCTCACTTGAAATGCAATTAAAAGAGTGTGAAAACAAATTGGTGAATGCCACACTCGCTGGGAAATGTGAAATGTGTTTTCAGGAACAGTTTGTGTCCCCAGATGACATTGGTATAATCTCTAATGGGGCTACAAAACAAGACTATAATTTCACTTTTACAATGAAAATCAATTTCAAACTTAAGAACAAGTATTCATTCAATAATTCAACAAAGTTAATCAATGGTCTTTTCACTGATGTGCACTTGATCCCACTGAGAAGTATTTCTTATCATTGTGTTCGATGACATTCGATTCGGACATCCGTTCAAGAAAAAAAATATTTCTCATTAGCTTGTGAATGTATGCGTAACTTTTGAGTGGTTGCTGTATATAGGCTAAAAGAAATACCTTGACGTGGTACAAAGTCAATCTTCACCTCTGGAAAAAGGACAACGGACATTTTATGAATTAGCGAGAGACCCTGGACGATTTGGAGAGTTGATCGAGTAGAAGCTTTAAGTAAGTGGAAGGGCTCAGTCGTACCCATGAAATTGAGTTTTGCTGAGAGGTTGAAAGCATAGCCATCAGGTTCAAACGTGTAGTCTGCCTCGTCGTCAGGTTTCACATTGTCAATGGTTAGTTTGTGGATCCTGTCAAGAGTCAACGTTTGAGACTTCCTGGCAATACATTTGGCAAAAGACGCATGAACCTAAGTAACCTCACCTGCCAATATGTGTGATGTTTATTCTGGCGTCCGGCTTGACTTCCACTCCATTCTTGTACCAAGTTCCCCTCACGTTCTCATCCGACACCTCACACTTGAACACGGCTTGATCTTTCGCCTTCACTGTGAGGTCAGCGATGCTCTGGTAGACCTCCAGCTCTTTCTCTGCACAATCAAATCAAACCACTAAGTTTACATAATAGAGGGCCTGAGAGCCTTCGGATAAGGTGGAACCGAGCGAGAGAACCACAGTAATAGGCGATACAATAAAATTCATCACTGAATTGACTTCACGCTTTCCATCAGACGTCTAGGAACAATGAAGCCCAATGTTTGTTTCCTTGTAGGCTGCTGTATGAACATCTGTCTTGCCCTGAATCTGATGCACAACTTGCCAACTCATCTTGCCTGGTTATTCCTGACCTAATGACCCAGTATGGCAGCAGCAAAACAAAGTCGTTGTTGTCTGCCAATTTCAACCAACTACTCCCAATACTTTGGCTCAAAGACAAATTTGGTGCTTTGTTCCAAACACTTCTAACCTTCGAAAATTTAGGTGTCAAATTCAGGTCCTGGAGGGCCGCTGTCCTGCATGTTTTCCAAGTCTCCCTGTTGCAACACACCTGGTTCAAATGAACAGGTTCAATGTCAGGCTTCCGCAGAGCTTGCTGATGATCTGATCATTTGAATCAGATGCGTTGTAACAGGGAGACTTGGAAAACATGCAGGACAGCGGCCCTCCAGGACCTGAGTTTCGACACCTCTTCGAAATGGTGTATTAGATGCAGATTCAAAGAATTAGAAAGTCAAGCTGATACGCTGAGATCCTGTTTACAGTAAAATTGGATTTATTGGAATTGATGAACCGTTCCAATGCTTTAGAACGGAGTCTACCTCAAATATATTCGTCAAGAACTACAGGTGTGCTTTGGTACAATATCCTTGGGCGCAAAATGTCTTTGTGTTTTGTATCTTAGCAACTAAGGAACGATGCACTTCATGTCATGAGAAGCACGATGCAGGAGGGGTGAGTGAGGCTGCTCACTCCATATTACTTTTAAAGGTTTTAAGAATGTCTTGCTGTTAGGATGAAGGAATGAGTTGGAATGACACTAAAAGATGAAAATAGGGACTGTGGTTAGAAGTCGTTACTTTTTAATGTGGACACACACACATATATACTGTATATATATCTATATATATATATATCTATATATAGATATATATATCTATATATATCTATATAGATATATATAGATATATATATATCTATATCTATATATAGATATAGATATATATATAGATATATATATATATATATAGATATAAAATTTACATTTTTGTATTTTTAACTATTTTTAAAATGTTTACGTCAGCTGAAACACTGTTTTCTTCTCTTCATCTAATTTAAAAAAAACCCTCACTGTTAGTGGTATTATAGCCAATGTTAATCATATTTTATTCCTGCTTAAATTTTTTGTGGAGTTTCATCATGCGTCGAGCTAATGCAGCAAGGTTGTGAATGAAAACAAATGAAATCTCAAGAACAAAAAAATGGGGAAAAAAAATCATAAATGGTGGCCTGGTGGTCCAGTGGTTAGCGCGTCGACCTCACAGTGCAGAGGTACCAGATTCGATTCCAGCTCCGGCCTCCCTGTGTGGAGTTTGCATGTTCTCCCCGGGCTTGCGTGGGTTTTCTCCGGGTGCTCCGGTTTCCTCCCACATCCCAAAAAACATGCATGGCAGGCTGTTTGAACACTCCAAATTGTCCCTAGGCGTGAGTGTGAGTATGAATGCTTGTTCGTCTCTGTGTGCCCTGCGATTCGCTGGCAAACGGTTCAGGGTGTCCCCCGCCTACTGCCCGAAGATAGCTGGGATAGGCTCCGGCACCCCCCGCGACCCTAGTGAGGATAAAGCGGCTCAGAAAATGGATGGATGAATGAATACACTTAACATTCAAATGTTCAAATATCAAATATGATCATGATCATTGTGAAAATAGTCTTCATTTTTGTTTTTGTCAATGAATGTCATCCATGAGATTTCAGTGTTCCGGAAGACAGGAAGTTTGAAAAGTTGTTGGACATTGAAATTTACTTTACTCTGTTACACAATGCTTGATATTTTATTTTTCATTGTGCTCATAATAAACCCATTTACAAAACTGAAATAAAAGGAAATATTATGATGAATAATAAAAAGAATTAAAAGACCTGCTCTCAAATCCAATTAAAAAGAATTGAATTTGAACAACAAAAGTCAAAATGAAACAATAACTAACTGTAACAAAAAATCCCAAACCATGATAATGCGGTATTTAATGAGGAAAGACTAAGAATTCAGATGAACTACAAGTACACCAAAAAAAAAAAAAAAAAAATCACTGGGTTGTACGGTTTCACCCTAAGGAGTGCATTGTCATTTGAAGAGCTCTTTTCCAAAATGCCAAAAATCATTTTCATCCAAACTATTTATTTTTCCTGATCTCTAAATTATTTAAAAAAACATATAATAACAGATATAATCGAAGCGCAATCACTTTTTTCTGTGTGAGTGTATGTGTGCATGTGATGTTTGTTTTTTTAAAGGGTTTGCAGTGTTTAGGAAAGAGCTCACAATGTAAAAGTTCTTGCTGAGTTATGGGTTGAAAGAGCGTTTGAGAATAGCGTCAAGACGTTATTGTTTCGACAAGACTTCATGATGAAAGTCATCCTTACTTCTGTGAACGGCATCCAAGGTGCCACCAAACAAAACCACGGCTGTCCAACGGGTGTCACGTGGCACATTATTGTACAAAATAACCGAATACGCAACATGCGATTTAGACTCACCCTGCACCATGAGCTCAGCCACAGACTCGCCACCATTGGTTTTGACCTTATAATGGCCGCAATCTTCTTTTGCCGCCTCATTAATGATCAGAATGTGCTTGCAGCCATCTTTCTTAAAGCGATACTTGAAGGATTCGTCTCTTGTGAGTTCCACGCCGTCCTTCTCCCTGTTGGATAACACCTCCATCAGCATTAGAAGATTGGATTGAAGTGAATCAAGAAAATTGACATCATCTAGCTACAGGGGTAGCCCATTACGTTGATCGCGATCGACCAGTAGATCGCGGACTGTTCTCAAGTCGATCGCAAGGGGTGTAGAGGAGAAAAAAAACAAACAACCATTTGTGTGTCTTTGTGCATGTTAGCAATATTTTTTTGCTGTTAATGTACACTGCGCCGTAATCATCCTATCAGTCTCATTTTCACATCAAGTACAGTATTTAGAAAATAAAATAAAATTAAGCGGGTAAATCTTTAACCTACGGTGGCGTGTTACCTGCGTCACCCGAAGTTGTTAGCGCTCAGCAGTCTGCAATTGCAGCTTGTGATCAGAGCTGTTACGCTATATCATTTATCTTTATCATTATTCTCATTCAGAGTTTGTTTCATGTACAATTCACCGAGGGCACGGGCAAAGAATGGCAATCTGGAGGGCCGAAGGAAGCACTTTAAAATGGTGTGACGGTGTGAGCTACGATAGCTAACAGGCTGCAAAAGTGCGTCGCATGCCTCAGTGTCAGGCTGTTGTTCATCATAGCGTGCGTGTGTACGTGCGTGCGAGTGCGCGGTAACGGGTCGATCGCAGGAGGTTGGTGTAATGTTATTTATATGACAGTTGGTTGATCGAAAAGTCAAATATTCGGTACAAAAGGTTCTGGCACCGCTGATCTAGAATGTACCCGCTGCCTAAAATATTAGGTCCACGTCCACAAACTCATGAGGTGCTGTAAAAATAAATAAATGTGTTCGGTTTTGATTGACACTTATTTTATCACTGCCCGTTTGCTAGTTGACACGATGTCGTGTTTTCTTCCCTTTATCAGTGGATGCATTTGAAATACAATTAAGTCATATAAAGATGAATATGAATGGAAGCATGTGAAAATTGGCGTTGATCCAAAGTGGGATTATTTGGCCTCGGATGTCCGCCCTCCAAGTAATGTGATTCTCATATTAAAAATGAGTTACGTTCTTCTACAGTAGTTTGCTGCTGTTGTGAACTCCGACGACTCATACGGTGTTACAAATGTTTGGATCCC
>CAAKHF010007043.1:15004-27624 GCA_901007745.1 Hippocampus kuda
AAAAATTTTTGGGCCCCCCCCCCCCCCCCCCCCCCCATCTATTCAATTGTATTGAATGCATTAAACCCAAGAGGGAAGCTGAATCATCACAAAAGGTAGAATCAATTTTCAGCTGAAAAGAAGAAGAAGATCGCACCATTTCACATTTGCACCTTCCTCGGAGACCTCACAGTGGAACTCCACACGTTGCCCCTTCATGACCATTTGATCATCCAGGTTCTTCACAATCACAACGGGAGGCTCTGGAGCAGACAGATGAGAATGAGCAGAACCCAAGTGAATCTTCCCAACATTTTAAACATGTTTGTGTGACCGTGACGCAAACAGACCTTTCACAAAAAGCTCTGTGGTGCATTTGTCTTCTCCCAATACGCAGCAGTAGGCTGCATCGTCGGCCAGTGAGCAGTGGTTGATGGTGAGGTAGCGCATGTTTCCCACACTCTCAAAAATGTACCTGAACAAGTAGTAATGGATACAATGATTCCTTATCCAGTCATGTTCCCTACATTATACATAGACTGCACTCTGTGATGCTTACTTGCTTGTGATGCAGAAGAATGACGGGCATGGAGGGAAATTCGCACGATAGAGTGAATCATTTGTCATGTTTCAAAACAAAAAATGATACTGCATGGATTGAAAGATGATGAATTCACACCTTCCCGTTGGTTGTATTTCTTGCCCATTCTTCAGCCACTTGACATCAACATCTGGATTGGCGACCTCAACGGCAAACTTTATTTTATGTCCCTTTGTCACTTGGTAGGCGGGATCGAGCTTCTTGAGGAAGGCTGCATACAGATGCGTCACGTTGCATGACGTTCGAATCAGTCGTCGGACAGTGAAATGTTGACTTTGCACCAACCTGCACTTTTCTTCTCCTCTTTCTTCATCTTCTTCAGTCTTTTGAGCATGCCCCTCAAATCAGTGATGCCATGCTGAAAAGCAATCTTCTCATATTCTGAGGCAGGAGCATGGCTGAGAATATCCCAAACGTCCACATCAGGCTCTGCACTCGTCTGCACAGCTCTGAAATATAGGAAGCAGATTTCAATACACATTGGACACACACATCATTATTTATTAACAGGATAGACTTTTTGTTGAGAAAATGTTCAGGCCTGTGTAAATAAAGGGTATTTTTCAAAGACTAACACAGTTGTCAACAGCAAATCGATCCAAAACATTTTTGAAACTGTTTTATTTCTTTCCAACCATATCAGGGTTTGGAGGTCATTCATTTGGTTGAAAGCATTTTATCATAAGGGTAGCAGATAAACTGTGGTCTCATGCAACTGACTTACACTCTGGTCTGCCTGCCAGTTAATTGCAGGGCACAAACAACAGTTGACACTCATTTTTATACGCAAGGCCAATTTTGCGCCTTCCGTTAACTCACCATCCACGTTCCTGAAATGTGGGAGGAATCTGGCATGGCCGGAGAACGATGTCCATGCAAGCAAGGGGAGAACATACAAATTCCACAAGAGCACGCACGAACTGAGGTTCGTAGTCAGAGCCTCCCGACTGGTAGTCAGGCAGACGTGCGAACCGTTCCTCCAATGCGCTGCCCTTCCACAAATATCTCCTCGATCTATTTTGCGCCATTATAAAAAGATTGGAGTGACTTTTAGCAACCTCTAAAAGGTAACATTCTAATCAACTATATAAATGTAAACGCGTTGGATATGTCCGTTTAGAGCACAGGTGTCAAAGTCAAGGCCCGGGGGCCAGATCCGGCCCGCCACATCACTTTATGTGGCCCGCGAAAGCAAATCATGATCACTCCTAAAACCTGTACCAAAATGTTAAATTGTCACGTGGAATAAATAAAGCTGACCTTTTGTTCGGCTCGTTCCACTTTTCGCCACAACATAATTGAGCACCAACAAGCAAATGGTTGACTTGAGTGATTTCAAAACTAGGAATCCATCCATTTGTTGTGTTCACGTAATAATATATTTATTCGGTTTCACTTTTGTAACGGCCCTCCGAGGGAAGACGTAACTCCAAAGTGGCCCGTGACAAAAAATGAGTTTGCCACCCCTGGTTTAGAGAAAGGGTGTGAATCATTGTGGCCATAGACATTTCTGTCAATTGTATGAAATGATAAAAAATAACCAATTTAAAAAAAGGCATTTTCAGATAAGATACATCCAGTCACTCAGTAATAATTCTCTGTCATTGACAATTTTTCCAGGGTAAAAATAATTTGGGAATTTGTTGTATGTCCTGCCTTAATGGACAAATAAAATGCATGCAAACACAAGCCTTTCACCAAGACACGAGACATTGTGCCAGCAATTCCTTACCGATTGGAGGATTTTAAGAAACTGCTGCTCATTCAGAGGGAGAACCCAAGCAGCAAAAAAAACCAGACAGGTTAAAACACAGCATGTCAAAAGCAATTCAAACAGCATTTTACAATGATGATCCGAAAATGTAGCAATCAAATGCAGTAAAAAATAAAAATAAAAACATCCATTGAGCATTTCATTTTGTTCAGATATTAAATTAAATCTTTCAGTAAAATCAATCGTGATGCTTAGTAGTTAGATTCAAATTGCAGATTGACTTGTTTTACATGCTTTGTTCTGGTTATTGAGAATCGGCCTAGGGGAAGAAACTGTTACAGTGAGAGGAAGTCTTGGGTCATTGAGAACATTTGCAATTGTTCATATGTTGTGTGTGTATTAATGCAACTTAGATGGCATTAATAGTGAAGATGAAGAGGTGAGCAATGTCATCCAACTATTCACCCTTTGTTATTCAGTGAGCGCATGTATTGCATGTGTTGCGTAAGCAAATTATTTCAGGCGGCCAACAGTGTGATGTTGTTACGGCGACGATGTTGCTTACTCTCTTTGGACGTGAAATGATCCAGAATGAGAGAGAGAATATAGCATTGTTGAATGCAAGTAAATGTGATGGGATCATTGTCTTCATCAATCATTTCAATGCTGACCTCTTCTTCAACAATGTGCTGAAGTCCAGTTCTCCTGAGTCTTCTTTTCCTTCGGTGCTACTGCACAAATATCAGTCAGAGCAACACTTTTCATTCACATTCATACTGTACATAGATACAGAAACTCCAGGATGCATCACGTTGCACAAATACAATCTTAGGCCCTTCTTGAAAACGCCTATTTAATTATGAACTGGTCTTTTTCAATTTTCATTTCATTTCATTTTTGAAAATATTGAATCAACACATGAACAGTTTTTCACCCTGTGGGCCCTATTTTCATAGACAGGCACCCGTGCGCTCGGCATAAAAAAAGGCGCATTTCTATTTTGGTGCTGGGGCAAGTCTAGTTTACTGTGTTTAGAACCGGGTTGCGCCTTTCTGGGCATTCTGGCAGATGGTGTTGCTGTGCCCCTGGCGCACCTGCCAATTTGGTGATAAAAGGTTCGACTAGATTTAAACTTGTTAAAAGCTCGTCTAACCGAATACACAACATGCAATTAAGACTCACCCTGCACCATGACCTCAGCCACAGACTAAGTGGTGTAACGCGATTTTAGTGGATTTGATCGAAGCACAGGTAACAGATTCTGCACTCCTCTGTGTGGTGGATGTCATCATATTTCATACGGAAATATGACAGTAGTGTGGGATAATCCCTCTGAATCATTGTAGAAATCCATTCATTGAAGGAATTCTTATCATTATCATCTTGTCATTGTATGCTCCTGACCTTGCCGCACAATTATGGGTGGTGGTGGAGAGAGGGAGTGTCCATCACACTGGGACGTGCAATTGGGGGTGCAAAGGCGGTCTCCAATTGTCTATGTCACATTCGTGGCCGACTACATTCCCAGCAAGGGGAGATTTTGCAGTTTGTGAAATGACGACAGGAGGGCCCCGTGTGTCAAGATTGGCACGATGTCAAAGTATTAGGCCACAATTATAGTTTCATTTTTATAACCTTTTCTTCACAGCAGACCATTGAACATATTCAAAACTAACATGAATGTGGCTTGTAATTTTTCTCAAGGATTTGCATAGAACGCAGATTGTGTTTTTGTCATATATTTACTCTATTAATTGAACTTGAGATTTATAAAAAAAAAAACAAAAACAAAGCCGTTTTCTGAACGGCCTAAATCTGGCGCGGCAAGCAGATCAACAGTGTGCTCGAGGCGTATTAGACTGGTGTTGGTAATTCCGTGGACGAGCACTGCTCAGCGTATCTGTTGGTGGACGTGCTCCGCCACTGTGGGAGTGGTTACTGCTGATGTAAGACACCGTCAATCAAAACGGCTCCTCTCATCCACTTTAAATGTAGCCTGTCTGATGGTCTTGACGAACTCCTATCTTTGTGAAAGAGGACGTTGTGTAATCGCCGCAACCCGCGTGTGAGTGGAGCATTGTCACACAGTGTGGCAACAGACAATGTGGGCGCCTATACAGAATAAGCTGGTGACTTAGATATGTCCACAGAGATGTCTTCATGTGCCCCAATCATATTCACCAAAATCGTGTTGCCTTGCGCCAATTTTTAGACGTGGTTTGAGCAGGCAGAAATTGAGATCAACTTTCTGTCCGCAAATTGTCACTTCGCCAGGCGCGGCTCCGAGGCCACACATTCGCTGGTACAGAATGTCCAGCTTGGCGCAGACATTTCTGCCAACCTGAGAAAGATGCACAGTGAGCCTCATGCCTGCACAAAAATCATGATCGGACGTCCTTCACTCCCCGCGTCTCAGATGTGCCGTTTACGAAAACCGAGCCCTCAGTCTTAAGTAGAGAAAAAAAAAAAGTGGTCAATCCTTTTTTGAGTCAAAAGCTATCCGGTGCGTGGCATGTGTTGATCTTCTCATGTTGGACAGAAAGCAAACATTTCCCCATAATGTTTGTTTATGCCATGAGAAGCATTCGAATGCAAGTCCCAACAGAAGGCACCGCACTTAAATATGGAGCATGAAAGATAAAAGGAGCCGAACCAGTATTGCGCATGCCTTTCTAGAAGGTGAGTGCCTAGTTTGTGCAGTGCGGTTGCAATACTCCTTAAGTGTGCTTCCTCTGCGGACTAAACCGGTGGAGGAACTCGGATCCTGAAAAGCCCATGTGTCTTAACACATCCAGCACTTTCAGTAGGGCCAAAGCTTCCGTCAAAGCTCACTCTGTCGGATCGCTGTTTGTGCAGCTGTCACTGCTGTTTTTGACCGAGACCCAGAAGCGGATCAGAGAGAGCTTGTCTCCTAATGTGTCATAATACACAATGGTGCACGGTCAGGGCCAGCGAAACCCTCTCTGCTGGCCTCAGCACTATCTGCAGCAGTGACCTGTCAATCACATACAATCCAAATTCTAATTATTATTCCTACTAGTCTGTTGTCTTCATTTCTGAGCATTTCTTTTGACTGAACTGCTCGATGTGTTTTCATGATGTGACCACTGTGAGTTGGAGCGCAATGGTGGCTACAATGTTGTAGTCGTCATTTCTATCATTTCAGCCTTCTACCTTTTCGGCGAGCTCTCACATGGTTCCGCCTTCTGAGTTCCTTCAAAATTTAGGAGCTTTGACGTTGCACCATTCTAAACACTGCTTCTGTTTCATTTGAAAGCAGAGAAGAAAGTGACCACTTTGCTGAAGGAGTTCTTCAATCTCGGTCCTCCTTTCTTTCCGTGAGAACACTCCATTTAAAATTTGACTTTGTGCCTCAGTGGATCCAACCTTAAACCTTGACTACCTTGTTGATGCTCCACTTCTCTTCACATCAGCATCGCTCCTAATAGGTTAGCATTTCCACAGTTATTCCACACATGATTGTACAGTTTTGCCTTCTGTGTGTGCTGTTTTCTGGCGTAGAGGTCTGATGCAAAGATGTCAGCCAGACTTAACATAGGCGTGTTCACACGGCACACATTTGCATCGGTGCTGGACCGATGTATTTTGTTGCGATATATCTTACACCGGTGTAAATTTCGTGGAGCGTTCACATGTATAAAGCTGCTTACTAAAGAGAAGCGCGTTAACCCCGGTGCAGCCCCACTCGCGTTCACACGGCAGTTTCTGCGGCCGTGCAATAACGATAATACTAATAATATGGAAATAAAACATGCGCATGCGTAAAGTGTACTTCCTTTTCCTCGCCTTGTTTGTGACGTATCAAAAAACCACAGTTTATACTTCTCCAGACAAATCAACGCTGTGATCCATCAGACACCATAAAAGGATGAGACAGAAAGGAAAGATGACGGAAGTCCAACAGAGCACGAAAGCAACGCATTCTACCCAAATGTAATCAACTCTTCTCATGCGTCGTAGCGGGTCTACTCCCATAGCGTTCACACGTCCTATTTTATATCGGTGCTGCCCCGCAAACTAGCATTTACTCCGGAGTAAATTTTTAAACCACCTCTTGAGCAGGGTTAAATTTGCTCCGATTTAAGCTGTTTTCAGGGGCTACACCGGTACAACTTTGTACATGTGAACGCTCTACGGTGGGGCAGCCCCGATGCTACACCGGAGTAAAAGTTGCCGTGTGAACACCCCTCATGTTGTACATAATCAGGGGTCAAGGAGGAAACTCTCTCAATTTGGGGAAGATGAATGTAAAATATAAAATAGAGTCATGTAAACATATCAACCAGTGCTCAATTCATCATCTTGAGAATGTAGAAGAATGTTGTGAGGACGTGAGAGGCAACAAACCGCACGGAAGAGCAGACGAGCATAGGAACACAATGAAACGTAAAAAAGTACGGTAACTTACGTGCGTCGAAAAGCTGCTCTTATGTCAAAACCTTCAGCAGTGAAAGCCTCTGGTGTGTAGATAAGGAAAGTACAAAAAAAAAAAGAAAAAGCATTTGGAATGAAAATTGATGTGATTAATTCAAAGAAGCCATGAAAAGCATGAAATAATCGCATAAACACAATTTCCACACACTTACCATGTACAGTGAGTTGAAAATTACAGCTGTCCAACTTGTCTCTGGACAAAACTTCACACCTGTAAGCTCCTGCAAAGTTCGCCTTGGCTTCCATGATGTGCATCTCAAACGTGTAGACCTGTTTGAAGGTAGATTCACAAGTTTGATTAGCGGTACGCTTCTTTCCTGGTCCTTCATGGACAAAGCAGTGTAGGCATCAAAATATTCATTCTGCTGCTTTCTTTTCATGATTTTCTTGAATTCTGAAAATCTGAATTAAATGTGCCAAATATAGAATACAGATACAGTCAATGACTTGAACTTATTAAAAAGAAGGAAAAAAAAACAGGCAACAACATGAGTTCGTCTACTTTGGTGTTGCGGTCATAGAACTCCTTCAGCTGCAGGTGTTTTCCAGATTTGCTGGCGAGGTCCATCCACTTCCCTTTAAACCATTTGATGGTCGGTTTCTTCAGCAGTGATTCAGCATTGACTTTTGCCACAAATGTGATGTTTCCACCTAAACAGGAGAATGGAATAACGTGTATGTCTTTATACACGTAAGCTTCCATTTTGTATTTTAAGTCACATTTCTTGGCGGATTGAGAATCCCCATTTTGGATCACACAAACAGGAACTCTATCCAACCAAACCGTAATCCCACATATTGTGTTACTTCTTCCCAAGTGTTTTCAAGGGTCAATTCTCCATGTGCAGTATTCTCACAGTATTTTAGTTTGGAATTCGGATGAGATCTTTATCACAAACATTGTGTATTTACAAACTCTCGCAGTTATGGGTTCTGCGGAGACCACACTAGTGCTCATTCTTCAACAGAACCGTGAGTGTTTCAACATTGACTTGCAAGATGCTCACCTACAGTGACCTCTCCACTTTGGGGCTTCTCTGTGAAGAGGCCAGTGAGGTCCTGTCTGGTGTCTGCAGGCTGTCCGTCTACAGTACACAATCCAGTGTTACACAAAAGTAAGATCGACGGAATGTCATTCAACCAAATGCAAACGACATCTAATTAAGATGAGCCGCACAAGAGACCCAAGAGAGAAAAATATACTACAATATAAAAATGATTTACAATGCTGCACCACCAAGCACACATTTCCACAAAAATCTTGAGCAGAGATGGGCCACTGTGGCCCACTTTCTTGACTAAGAATAATAATAAAAATATTAATAATAACAATAAAATGTATCGTTTTTAACAAATGCCCACCTTTTCTCGGAAAAATGGAATGAGATGGAGGGGGAGAAAAGGGGGGAAAACAACAATGTGTGTGCGTGTGTGGGTGTGTGTGTGTGTGTGTGTGTGTATATATTGTTTGCCTTAGCAAAGACAAGATTATTGAAAGCAGGAAAGGCGGAAAAAGCAGGAATCAGGACATGAGATGAAAGAGCAACAAGCAAAGCACGTACTCAAAGTGCGAGTCGAAAGGATTTCACAGAGCCATACGTGATACAGAAAGTCGAGGCATCATATCGAACTCGATATGGATATGAAATATGAAACATTTTGGTCACGGTGCATCGTATAAGACTCATCTTACCGGTACATGACATTTATTCCGGAAAGTCATGATTAGAAAGTGGAAAGAGCCGTGAGGCAAACAGAAGCCGAATTAGCAACTTCAAAAGTACTTTGGCGCAAACAGCGTGTTGTGAGCCAAAGTCATGGCACGAGCCTCTGAGCACTGAGCCACAACGTAATAGACCAATTTGCCGCCCTTCAAAACAAGCGGCATTGTTTGATGCATCCACCCATCAAGTGGCGTCTGCTGCCAATGGCAGCTGTTCATTCGATTTTGACGACCTTATTAACTCCTCAAAGGCAAAGTTTTCTCTGGAACTTTTTTTTTTTTTGTTAATTGTAAATGATGGGCTTGGCTCCGTTTGTCACAACACAATGACCTTTGTTTGCATACAGTTTTGCATGCACCGTAACTACTGTACAGATGCTTCCTGCGTTTGTGTAAAGTATTTTTTCAAAAAACCTGACTGAAATAACTTTACAAATCCAATGTTAACTTTTTCACAGCACGATCAGTCTTCGTTAGCTGCTCACGAGACTCTGGGTTAGCGTGCTGCACTCGCTCACATACTGTGCAAACCGCCCTGAAGCAATGATGAAAAATTGTGGCCCCCTCAAGCATTTAAGTTGCCCATCCTTGATCTCGAAGGAGTTTAACTAAATGCAGAAATGACCGTCTCACCTTCTGATGGAGGGACATCATGTGTTGGGGCCGTGGCCTCATCTTCTCTTGGTGCAGCCGCAGGTGGAGCATTCTGCTGCTCTTGTGTTACACTTGATTCTTCGGATGCGATAGCAGAAGTTTCTGTGTTCGTGTTACCATAGAGAGACAATGCACATGTTAGGCTTACTGGCCAAGGTGCTCGTTTTAGTGTCCATCTCGCAAAAGTATAGTAGTGACATAACAGCAACAACATCTGCAACTACTGTAAAACAATAAGCATTCATATACATATGTACATCTCTCCTTCTATCTATCGATCGGTCGATCTGTCTATCTGTCTGTCTATATTAACACAGTCGGGTCCATAAATATTTGGACATTGATGCCATTTTCAGCATTGCAGGTCTGTGCAATACGACAATGGATTGGATTTGAAATGAGACGGCCAAGATGTTCCTCCAAAGTAGAATTGGACAAACTAATTGAAATCAGATGGTCACTTTTTAATACTTTGTTGCAAATGCTTTGCAATCAAGGACAGTCTGAAGTCTCGAACCGATGGCCATCAACAGATGCTGACTTTCGTTTCTGGTGATACTCTGCCGGGTCTCTGCTGCAGCTGTCTTCAGTTCCTGCTTGTTTTTTGGGCATTTTCCTCTCAGTTTTACTTTCAGCAAGTGAAATGCAGCGGCCCGGTGGGCGACTGCTTAATGCGTCGACCTCACAGTGTTCGATTCGAAGTTTGCACGTTCTCCCCGTGTCTGTGTCGGTTTTCTCCAGGCACTCCGGTTTCCTCCCACATTCCAAATACATGCTTGGCAGGTCAATGCAACACTCTAAATTGTCCCTTTGTGTGAGTGTGAGCGTGGATGGTTGTTTGTCTATGAGTGCCCTGCGATTGGCTGACAAGCAGTTCAGGGTGTCCCCCCCCCTACTGCCCGAAGACAGCTGGGATTGGCTCCAGCACCCCACTGCAACCCTTGTGAGGATAAAGCGGATCGGAAAATGGATGGATGGAAGTGAAATGCATCTTGAATCGGATTCAGGTCAGGTGATTGACTTTGCAATTGCAGAACATTCCACTCTGTTGCCTTTAAAAACTCTTTGTGGTCATTGTCCATCTGTGAGTTTTGAAGCATTTGGCTGAATATGACACATCCAGTGGCGGATGCTGGTCTGTCAAGGAGGGGAAGCTCAATTTATTAAAATTATCTGTAACCCTGTCATACCAACAAGGCGTCTTTTCCAGGAACTTAACTGTGCCCTACAACTACAGCAACTACAATAAAACCCACCAGTAATAAAAGATTAATTCGTCGCTAATCGTTTTCAACAAAGAGAGTGTCGCTAAGATGATTAGAAGTCGTCTCCAGTTCAATTTAGAACGGAACGAGAATTGAAAGTGCTCCCACGGATGCCTACACTAAAAGATCGGTGATTGGCTCATTTCGATGTCAATCAAACTGGAACACAGGCTCAGACAGATCATCCAATCTGATGCAGAAAAACCGAGCGTCCAGTACCCGCCCACTGCCATCCAGTCGCAGAGACGCCGAGCATCTGTGGGCGGGACAAAAACCAGCTTGTATCCAATGACTCGTCTCCGTTCAACGCATTGGGACAACCTACCCTGAACTCTCGAGAAGCTCGGTGTCCGGGCAGTAGACGCTCAGCGGATGCTCAGCGTCCACCGTTTAAAGCACAGCGAAGCTGCGGGAATGAATGAGAAGGGAGTCGCGTCGTAACCAGTAATAAGAAGCTGATTCGGAACAAAAGTTGAGCATCTTGTCGTGCATATTTAGTCAATGACATGTACACACAATGAAATTTACATTCATATATTTGATCACTGATTCTTTGACATTTTAGGGGAAGCTGAGCATCCCTTGCAGTCCGAGAGCAATCGCCACTGGACACATCACATTGCCCGAAACACTACAGAACTGATCCTGCTGCTTTTATCAGCAGTCACATTCATCAATAAGTAGAAAAGATCGAGTTCCACTGGCAGCCATAGATGCCTACGTACGTCAAAACACTACCGCCACCATGCTTCACTGATGAGGAGCGGTATGCTTTGGATTTTGAGGTGAAAACTCCGTATTTCCTCTCTTTGTCTGTTCATTTTTGATTTGGAAACAGATACGTTGTGTCCCTACCAACGTAGTCACCATTTCGTAAGCATGTCAAATAGCTGAGCTGCGAGAGCACTGGTGCATCTCGCCTTTTATTCAGATCTGTGACTGATACGATCTAAATGCAAAGCACATGGAAGCAAACGGAAACCACCGGAGCTTATGGACTTCACAGCCCTAGTATGAGTTTGATGTCAACCAAATTCAAACAAATGACTCGCTTCAGGACCAAAAATAGTTCATCAACAGCGGCCAAGCTTCACAAATTTAAAGTGCATTACTCTGTATTATAGAAAACGATTTGTGGGAGAAGATCAAGGGTTAGAAAATATGCTACAGTTAATAATGGCATGTGATCCAAAATGTTTTGCCACATGGAAACAATTTAAAGGCAATACTGTTCTGGACAAAGAAATCCTAAAATGGCACTTTAACTTTTGGTCTGTTGGATTCTGGCCAGGGACTTTCTGTTTTTCCAAGTATTTTTTGTTGAAATGCAAGTAAATACATTTTTTTCTCCAGAGTTAAAAAAAAAAGTCTGTCTGTTGTTTGATTCAGTTGTCCACTCAAATCCGTTTGAATTAAAATTGGTGTTTTTAAATTTAAAAAAAGTTAAATGGTGATTAATCAAGTTTAATTTATCACAAAGCTTGTAATGAATTAGATTAATATACTAAGTCCCACCCTTAATTCATATAAAGTGTGTGTGTGTGTGTGTGTGTGTATGTGTATGTGTATGTGTATGTGTATGTGTATGTGTATGTGTATGTGTATGTATGTGTATGTGTGTGTGTGTGTGTGTGTGTGTGTGTGTGTGTGTGTGTGTGTGTTTGTGTGTACAATGACTCTTCTTCGATCGTATCACCAGAAAGTGTTCATATGGCAGTTGTACAAAAAGGCATTTGTTTATAAGGACTTGGATGGCAGTGACATTTGATTCTCGAAAAAAAGGAATTTCGTGATGTCATTCTCGTCGTGGCAACATAAACAGTTGAAGTCAATACCCACTCCAACCCCGAAAATATTCTTCAGGAGGTATTTTTCACTTCAAGCCTCAAATGTTATCGTCCTTGGTTGACTGACTGTTTTTCCATGTGCTATCAGCCGCCTCTCAGGCCTATCCTGAGAGTCAGTGAAGTGCTGCTTACTCATGATGAAATCATGTGCCAGTGGAAGGTCAAGGTGACTAAACTGACACAGGCAACATGTGCAACACACAACTGTGAATATCTTTGAGCGTCGTTTCCACCTTATCTGATGCAAGCAACAGACAAGCATTGCTCATGGATTTATTTCAAGGCGGGTATTATAATTCCTGTATTTTTCATGTGCCAAAACATGACGCGTTCAAAACAAAATAATGTTTTAGATAATAAAAGTAGATATCGTTCCTGCCGA
>CAAKHF010007046.1:7930-27157 GCA_901007745.1 Hippocampus kuda
AGTGTGGAAAAACAAACGTGGACAACTTCAGTACACGTTACCTGGAACTGTTGAATGTTATTTTGGTTTATGCTGTGCTTATTAGCCGCTATTAGTGTTCATCGTACCGTGTGTGTGTGTGTGTGTGTGTGTGTGTGTGTGTGTGTGTGTGTGTGTGTGTGTGTGTGTGTCTAACAACTTTGCCCTTGTGTAGCCGACGGGGTGAATGTAGTTATAGTGCTCAGGTTATATTGGGGAGTGAATGCTGGGAAATTGAATGTCTGAACCATTTATGAAAGGCCTCTTTGTCATCTTTTCTAATCAATACGCACCAACAAGCTGACTGATATGAAACTGACATTGGACAAAATATCCGGTGAACCCAAAATGATGTTTTGTCAAAGATCTACCTAAATGCTCCCACGGCATTTTTATCCACCTTTCTTGAAAACTGATGATGTCACAATGTGAAGACACATCAGTCGGATGTATTTACGTTGCATCCTTATGAAAGATGAGAAAAGAGGATTAATTACAAGAACAAGTCATACTTTATTTTATGGTGTCATGGTTTTCACTTTTGTTGCTTTGAATGAACTGTACTCAAACTCTCACCAAATGACAGTGTCCTGTATATTTCAGTCTTAAGAGATACAGAATACTGTTCGACCTTGTTGCAAAAGGTTACAAGAAAGCCAGCTGCTTGGAACCATTTGAGGCAGATTTTGAAAAATGAAACTTATGCCAGTATGAAAAATACAATGGGTACAAAAAGTCGACACACCCCGGGTTCAAATGGCAAATTTTTGAAGGACATCCATCCGATGCGGTGGAAGTTCTCTGTTGCACCACGGCTTGTCCTCTGAGGTGTGACGACAAAAAGTTGAGGCGTTATTTGGAATCCAACAGAGGCACTCTACAATTGCGGCACGCGTGTGCTGATTCCCACTTAACATGAGCTTGAATGGGATTGGATAATGCTGAACAAAGCCACATCCTGAATTATAAACGTGCAAGTACACTTGTGCATCCACATCCAAAACCAATTTTAATTGAGTTGTCCAGGTTAGA
Source organism: Hippocampus kuda (assembly GCA_901007745.1). Taxonomy (NCBI): domain Eukaryota; kingdom Metazoa; phylum Chordata; class Actinopteri; order Syngnathiformes; family Syngnathidae; genus Hippocampus; species Hippocampus kuda. Next base: position 8,981 of record CAAKHF010007046.1, read on the forward strand.
GGTTACAATTGTGGAAAGCATCTTGGAATAACAGATCTGTCTAATTTCTTATTCTCACAGAAACCTGGCATTTGAACTTTTTTTTTGGGGGGGGGGGGTCTAGACTTTTTATATCCACTGTATGACTTTAAAAATCTCATCCGTATAACAAAGCAAATTACATGCAAGGCTCTTCTTGTAGTTGGTTATACTAACTGCACTTTAATAAACTGAAGCTGTGTTGAAATAAGTCAAATCTTTTATTGTGTAATATGTTTTAAATGATACATTCCTGAATTGGCAAGGGGAAAAAAAAAACCCATGAAATCTAAGATGTATATAAAATATCCTACATAAGAGCGTCAAGCAATTACAGTGCTAAAGCAAGAGGAGTGTTTTCGGGTCCATAAAAACGTAATTAGGCGTCCTCCCGTGAATAGAAACGGCGTGAGTCAAAGGGAAGGTCCTGTCCAAAGGCCGCATGGCAGTGCAGATGTCCAAACAAGATGGCAGTCCCTTGGAGAGGAGGAAGGACAGAGCAGGAATCAAAGTTCTTACTGGCGGACTCACGGGACCGGCCAGGGTGTTTAAAAAACTTCCAAGGCTCAGGTGGTGGTACGGCTCCGGTTGGAGGAGCGGAATTCTGGCGGGTGCGGGTTGGAGAGCCACTGGCACGGCAGAGTCCTTGACCGTCTTGCAGTGTTGATGTTGTCTCTTGAAGCGTTTCCTCCGCCGAAGAAAGCTGCCATTCGCAAACATATCGGCCGACATGGGATCCAAAGTCCAGAAGTTTCCCTTCCCGGGAAAGTCGGGCTCCCGCGGGACCTTGACGAAGCAGTCGTTGAGAGACAAGTTGTGTCGGATTGAGTTGTGCCACGCGGGGAACTTGTCCCGGTAGTAGGCAAAGTTTTGGCTGATGAAGTCACAGATCTGACTGAGTGTGAGTCTCTTCTTGGGGCTCTGGAGGATCGCCATGGTGATGAGGGCAATGTAAGAGTAAGGGGGCTTCACCGAAGAAGTGCGGCCGGAGACGCCGCAGAGTCGGACCGTCAAGTCTCTCTGGTGTTGCCGCACTGAGAGATCCGCGTCTTTCTGCTCCCCACCACCCCGCGCGCCTAAATCGAGGTGCACGTGCTCGGTAGCTTTGCAGTCCAAAGTCATGGTCCTCGGTGTGAGCGGGTCCAAAGTGGCTGAAGCCAAAGCACAACTTTCCCTTGCTTTGATTCAGTTGACTGCATCTTTGATTTTTAACGTCCCCCCACCCCCGCCCCCCGACCCCCTCTTCTTACTCCTCCTTTTCCTCCTCCTCACCTAAACAGCACCACCTCATTCAAACGGCCCCTGAGGCGTCCCATATAATGGTGGCAATCTGATGAGATCCAATAAAGAAACCGGATTTTTTTTTTTTTTTAATTATGCTTTTTAAATTTGTTTTGACGGTACTTAGATGCATGCAGAAATTATGGTCAGGGGTACTCAACTTAGCTACATCATGTAAATGTACACAACAAGAAAATGTCCCATTGGGTGCAGTTGAGTGACAAAATATGAAATCATGTATATTAATAAAATACCGTTTTAAATCAAATCAATCATTTCCACAAATGAGAACTCGCCAACCTTCTCAATCCAGTGAGGTGCTCTCCATCTTCTTGACAGTCCAGTAAACCCCCAAGTATTCGTGGGTAGGCACCCATGGATTCACCTCATTATGGATTTTTTTTTCAATATTTAAACGTCTTTTGGGGGGGAGGGTAAGACCCATGTTTCTTGTGGAAAACGCTTATTGGCAGTATGTTACCGCTTTTTGAAGATTTTTAGCCGGAATATTGGAAAAATCATTCCAACCCATTTCGATTAAATGGGCATCAATGACTCTTGGATGTTCACTGTTTGAGGATTTCTTTGCAAGATTTGTACATATTTTAGGGCTGAAAATGCTTATTTGCGGGACAACCCCCCCTTATTGAAAAAAAATTATAATAATGCAACGGAATGGGTGTCAATTCGCGAATTTTCGCTATTCAGATTTATCAATATTTTCTTGAATAATTGTGTGTTTTGGGGGGTTGAAAAGCCATTTTTCATGGAAAACGCTTATTAGTGGTATAACTGCTGAAGACGTTTTGTGGAGTTAAAAAATATAAACCAAATGATTGTCAACTATTTGTCATTTTTGCTATATTTGCAGATTTTCTTTTCAGAATTACTGTAATTTGGGGGTGAGCAGAGAAGCCTGTTTTTGATGGAAAACACTTATTGGCAAGTACAATCTCTCCGTTTCAAGAATTTTTGGGGTAATAAACAAAACAGAATGAAATTGAATGTGTAGAAATTATTTGTGAATTTTCACGGTTTGGCCCATTCCCTGCGAACACAAGGGCTCCATAGTGTAACTTGTCTACATACATATAACCAACAGATTTTTCGGAGGGTTGTCAGTAAAAGAGTTTGCGTTATTTACTCTGGAGTGCTCGGTGCTATATATAATGTAGAACTAACTCGACCCACCAACTTCAGCTGTACAGACAAAGTCTGCTCTGCAGGCTACACGTTGTATAAAATACCATCTGTTGTTATTTCACGAGGGGGAAAATTTGAAGTGTTTATTTGAGGTGGTATTCGTGCCGTAACCGTTGTTTATATTTGATGTTCGAAATGAGCACAGCAGGTGAGATTGGTGCATTATGATGCTTGATTTTAAAATAAAACCTTGATTTGAACAGGCCCGTGTTTTTTTTTTTAAATGTTCTTGGCTCATTCAGCTCATTTCCTTTGGCGCTCGTCCTTGGTGGATGTTTTGGCAAAGTCAAGAGAGGAAAGTCGCTTCGGCTGTTTGGAATTAGAGAAGGACGTCATAGGTTTTATCAAACAATAGTTTGCGCAGCATCCGTCTATGTGAGGCCACCCACTGTGGCGAGAGCTCCACACTGCATGCGGGCTCACAGAACGGTGACGTGTTTAACGCGCACCGCTTCCCTCCCGCTCGTGTGTTTGCAATTGGTCCTACGGTACTAAATATACCACCCCTCCTGTTAGACGACTGTAATTAATGTGCTTCGAATATTGGATCTGTGGTCCAAATGAGGCAACAACGGGCTATTCACACAGATTTTAATCCAGACCAACAACAACAACGTTCACACAAAATTGCCTTTTTATATCCTCACAAACATGCACACCAAGAAAACCAGTGACCCTCATAAACTAGTCATAAAATACCACCCCAAAACCACACTCAACCCAAGAAAAAAAAACACCCCAATGCACACATTGACAAAAACAACAAAAGGGAACATCAACTACTGAGTGCCACAAAACACAATTTGGCTGTTTCTGCAGATGAATGCACGAGCATTCCATGTTTTGAGACATTTGCAGCTAAACGATTGACCCTCGGCGAGTGTCCACATCGCATTTCTCCCCAAAGATCCGCTCAAACGTTAATTTAGATCTTTAACTTAACAGCCACAACAAACATTTACACTCTAAAGTGTTTTCATAGACAGACATCTTCCTTCTGTGAATGTAGCGAATTTAAGAGCTTTCAGTTTTTTAAATTATTATTCTTATTTTTAACCGTCAGTATTTGTTTACTCTGATGCGCCTTTGAGTTGGCGCGGAGTTAGCCATCAGAGCAACTTTGCAATACTGAAGCGAATGTAATACACAGTAGGATAGAGAGACACTTGTGCTGCTGACCGTGAACGCTGCAATGGCGATTTCTCATGTCGTGGTGAATTTACAACACGTGGGTAAGCGGTGAAATAAGGTGTTCATGAGTTTGCATAGCTCGGTATGAAGTGGGGGGGGGAGGTAGATGTACTCCTTAGGTGGTGTGTTTGTACTGAGTGGAGGTCACTCTCACAAAATGTCCACACTTGAGACAGTGTGAGTTGGAGTTGCTTTCCTTTCTCGGGATATGCCAGCAGTTGACGCAGCGTACCCTGTACTTCTTGTACCTTTAAAACAACAAAGTATTTAAAAAAAAATACAATATGCATCAAGGAAAAAAAAAAAACCTAATGTATGCTATTGCCTGCAATTGACTGGCGATCAGTTCTGCATGAACCCCACCTTTCGCCCTGTTAGCTAAAATAGAGTCCAGCTAAACTCTGACCCTATCCAAGCTAAGTGCAAGAAAATGCAGGACTGAATGATGATTTTTTTTTTTTAAGGAACATTTTCTTTTTAACTACAGTGTGAGTAATGTGTGTTAATATTGATAATACCTTATGCCGCAAGCGTTGCAGAGAGGGGTCCCATCTTCTGCATCTCTCCACATGGGGGTCTTTCTGGTACAGCACGACGCACAAACTTTGACCCCTAGTGACAGTCAACACGCGTGAGTTCACCACTTTTGGTTCCCAATCAGGCACAGTCACGTGAACTTCTCAGAAAATGTATTTAGTCCAAATGTAGCAGGTGAAAGCCAGTTTGCAAATAATAGTTGTGTAGCAGCGCCTCCCAGTGGGGAAAATATGTAAAAAAAAAATCTTCAGAAAATTATATCAAGTCAAAATACTTTCCTAGCCTCCCACATCCGGTGTAAAAACTGCCAAACAAATCATGTGCATCACTCGCTGTGGCAACTGTAGACTTAGAAGTCAATCAACAACAAATGAAAATATTTAGAACAAAAAATATGCAACTCATAGTAAAAATGAGAACTCTCGCCTCTTTTGCTGCAACATGGAAGTTTAAAGACCCTGCAAGGTGAAATGATGTATGTTTCTAAAGAACATAATCGGTGGAAATTTGTGCAAGCGAATTTTTTGCAACCCAATTCAAAAAAATGTTTTTATCTCGTCGTCGTAGTGTATTCAATCAAATATAGGTTGAGCATGATTTGCAAACCATTGTACAGTATTCTATTTTTGTTGAACACATTCCGACTTAATTTGAATTGGGTTTGTAATGTTGCCAGTGTTGATAAAACACTATTTCACATGTTTGAAAATTATTCGTTTTTCTGTTTTAATTTAAAAAAAAAAAAAGACAAAATACAGCAGTAAAAGTGACAGCGGCTTGACTTGTGTCCAATGCAGGTACCCGAGGCACTAGGTTCACTGTCTTCCTCCGAGTTGCTGGTCGTTCGTGATGTTTGAGTCCTCCTCCTCTGTTTCCACAAGCTCCTGCAGAGCACCTTGCTGAGGTGGAGAGAGCGAAAGAGACGACACGAAGCAGAGCGATCGTTCCACGCATTTGTAGATATTCACAATGTGCATCACCAGGCATCCTCCTATTGGCTCCTCACCTGTACTTGGATGTGATGCGGAGCCGACACTGTTGCCTGCTGCCATTCAGCTCTGCGTTCATCCGGAATGCGACTCCCTGGAAGTGCGGGTCATGGATATCGCCGCTGCGACTGGGATTGACTTGCTTTCTAGCCGTTTTGTTTCTCCACAAGTGCTGAGCCACGGGCGTTTCACTTCCCTCCTTTGACCTCAAGTGTGAGGTCACTGTGGTGGCGGGAGAGCGCTGCGGTTTTTCCTCAATGGGCGTACGTGCACTGTGTGATTTTGATGGCTGCATGCCGTCATCTGGTTTGGAGGGCCAATGAATGCCCAACATTCGGTTTGCATTGCAGTCGAAGGTGACAGCTGGCCATGTTCGCTTCACGCTGTCTGTGTCAAAATCGTTTTGACGATTAAGGGATGTATCAGGCATGTGCACGAGGGACAAAGAACTTTCAAAGACATGGGTGTCAGCATTGTGATGTTCCGCGGAGGAGCGGTCATGACTCCCCTCCAACATGTCAACACTCGACACTGACTGTGTTTTAGATTGTCGAGAGGACACCGGAGCTTGTTCCTCTGCTGCGTCTTTGTCAGGCATCGGTGGTGGCCCACGAAAAGTCATCTCTTTGTCACCAGTCTCGGCTTTAGAAGCAAAGCAATTCTCTTGCTCATCAACCAGCGGCACGCCACGAGTGGAAATCCCTGCAACGGGTGATGGTCTCAAAGTGCATTCAACACTGGCACCAGTTCCTGATTTGTGTGCAGAGGCGACACCACATTCGGTGGGGAAAAACAATCTCGAGTACACATGCTCTTCTCCGAGATCCATGAGCCTCTCACACTGCAGGTTGATCAGACTGAACACTCTCCAAGGGCTGTGGCCTCCAGGTGGGGACGCAATTTCGCCCTTGCCGCTCACCAGCCGTTCATTGTGTTCATAAGGTGACAACAAATTCGGATTGACGGAGGCTTGGGCCCTTTCAACCTTTTCATCTTGACTGTCATTCAGCGATCCGGTGTCCAGTACACCACTTTGCAAGGAGGCATCAAGTTTGGAAACCTCCTGGAAAAGGTAGAGGATCGCAGATTCGGAGGCATCTTGTTCTGCTTCCCTTTGATGGCTTTCAAAGAGGGCCACCTGTGACCTTTGACTCGCGCTCATATCTGCATCATGAACAAACAGTTTTTAGGATAAGTGGACAACAAACGTGCTGTATGGCATTTCTTGAGGGGGATTATGGGGAATCTGCCAATAAGGGTCATGCCATTTCTAATTGATGCAACTAGTTTTAGAGGTGCGTCACAGAGAAAACAATATGTTTACATATAAAACAATGGCGTTAGAGCAACTAATTCAGCTCTTTTAATCACTGCCCAAAGTTTGAGGGATGGCAACACCTAATTATGACATTTTCATGAAAACTTATTTCTTAGAGGAATTAATGCAGAAAAAAAATGTACATTTGCAGTCCCAAGTTTAAATACACACACAGCCATTAATGTCAATTTAGGTCTTTTAATTATTTACTTTCGCAAAATGTATACCAGTCGACACGGTGGGTCACTGGTTAGCATGTCCGCCTCATAGTGCAGAGGTGAAGGGTTCGGTTCCGAACTGTGTGGAGTTTGCATGTTCTCCCTGTGCCTGCGTGGGTTTTCTCCCACATTACAAAAACATGCATGGCAGGTTAATGTGTGTGTGTGTGTGTGTGTGTGTGTGTGTGTGTGTATAAAAAAATATTTGAGCCTGCATGTATAATTTTGACCATTGTGATGATTGAAAATCTTTGCTAGATTGTGCCTTCAATCATTGAGGTTGTGTAACTTGGACAATGCTTCCACAGTAGTGTACATAAACGTCATCTAAAAAGTTGAATACAAAATGTTTATAGTTTTTCGACTCGGGTCCAATAAGAGCTGCATGTAAAATGCTGCTCCTGCTTTGGATACTTGTTATCGTGCGTTTTAGGGGACTAGAGGGTGAAAGCAATGGTACATCCTGACATACAATCAAGGCATAATAGCGCCAGTTAAATCAGAATACATGTACATTATGCTCGTGTTTAGTGTTCCAATGTGAGTTAAGTGTATTGAACTTTTTGAAGCAGCGTCGAATGTATTTTCATGTATAAAATCGATGGCACTGTCGCGATCTTTGTCTCGTGCGACATGATATTCAGACCCGCAAACCTATTAAAACTCTCTAAAAATATATCGAAAAAGCACGCCCTTTCTATGAGTGACGTCGAACGTATTTTTAAGGCATCTTTTTCCACGACACGAAAAGCTTCAAAATTCAGCATTGACTTTCATTTACCGAGTATATAAATGTGCAGTGTACGCGTCGCTGGAAATATATGTACAGTAATGTCCTTATTAACTTTTTAAATGCATTTATTGTACACTGATCGCAAATGTCATGTGACATTCGAAGAGTTGAAGTGACTCTGAAGAAGCAGTAGTACAGTAAAGCAGGCTTTCGCTATTTCTGGCCCACTGTGAGATCAAAACTGCTCGACAGTTTGTCAAAAATAAATTTGGGCAAATAAAATCACTGTTGTGGCTTACCTGACAGTCAACGCTCTTGCTCAAACTGGCGAATTCTGACTCTAATCAGTTGAGCAAGTCTGACACAGCTGGCGCTGCTTAATGTGATTGCTTGTATCTGAAGATGTTAACACCTGGCGGATAATTAGCGCCGATCTTTCACAAAATGACTCGACTCAAAAGAATTTAAAACGTTATTTAAAACTTGGATTTTGTATGTGGAAGCACTAGAACTTGACCCTCAATAATTGGAATAATATTGGGGTACCTTTTTCCGATCGGGGCTCATGTCAGATCAGGTCCTCAAAGGGCCATAATATATTTGTTATATACTACACGGCATATGGGATGAGATCTTGCCCCAAGTGGAGGAGTTTAAGTATCTTGGGGTATTGTTCACGAGTGAGGGCAGTGGGGATCAGGAGATCGACCGGTAGATCGGTGGAGCGTCTGCTGTGATGCAAACGGTGTATCCATCTGTCGTGGTGAAGGGGCAGAGCCAAAAGGGGAAGCTCTCAATTTACCGGTAGATTTGCGCTCCTCCCCTCACCTATGGTCACGAGCTGTATAGATCGTGACCGAAAGAACGCAATCCCGTATACAAGAGGCCAAAATGAGTTTCCTCCGCAGGGTGTACGGGTTTTCCCTGAGAAATAAGGTGAAAAGCTCGGTCATCCGGGAGGGGCTCAGAGGCGAGCAGCTGAGCCAGATGAGGTGGCTCGGGCATCTGATAAGTATGCCTCCTGGACGCCTCCCTGGTGAGGTGTTCTGGGAATGTCCCACCGGCAGGAGGCCCCGGGGACGACCCAGGACACACTGGAGAAGCTACGTCTCCCAGCTGGGAACGCCTCGGGATCCCCGGGAAGAGTTGGAAGAAGTAGCTGGGGAGAGGGAACCCCGAATAAGTGGTAGAAAAATGGATTGATGGGTGCGTGCATGTGTGTGTGTGTGTATATATATATATATATATATATATACACAGTATATATATATACAGTGTGTATATATATATATATATATATATATATATATATATATATATATATATATATATATATATATATATATGTGTGTGTGTGTCTAGCAGGTTGATTAGACAGTAAAAGGATAGGTTGGCATACAATATGCAAGATGAATATAAATATGAAGTCTTTGACAGAAATTACTACTGGTGCTACTACAACAAATTTACTGTTGTTTACAGATTCAGAGCAATTTAGCTTGCGCCCAGACAGGTAGAGAAAATGTTTATTCAATACAGCTTTAAAAGAGTACTTTATTGCACAATTTTAAATACTTGATATATGCCATACATTAGTGACTTAAAAGTGTGCGTAGGTTGGACATGTACAGTAGACTTGACAAATAAACTGATTTTAACCTGGAAAACTCCTTCATTGGCAGCATGTTTGTAATTTTGTTTCAGAACACAGCAGCATCACGTCAGTGTCAGCTGGTCAGCACACTCCTAAAGGGAAGCCCATTTTTACAGGACATTTGAAATGTTTATTGGGATTTTACAGGAGGACTTTCACTGAAGCGCAGTCCTATTGCCCACAAATACCAACGAAATGCATGATAGTGTATGAGTGATTGTCCAGGTGAAATGACAAGAGCATTTTACGGCAAGACTGCACATAAGAGCTATCGCAAGGAATGTTCCATTCATCAGCAGTGTACAGTTTTATGAAGGAGTATTAGTGGCACACTGAGGAAAAGAAGTATGACGAGAACAAAGACGCACACAAAAATGTTACTAATTCAATGAATTCAGAATAGTATGATAGTTGTGAATTTGCCCCCCCCAAAAAAAAAATTTAAAGTTCAGGTCTTACACTTGATGTATAAAATTTGACAATCAGTGAAAAAGAATATATTTTGGCAGATTAACACCACCGTCACCATGATCACTCTAATGTGATTTTAGAAAACATTTGTTGATTTCGATTCAATCATCTGTCCGACTTTGGCACATATTTCATATTACCTGATTTATAGATGGCTACAACTTTATTCATAAAAAATGTGGTGTTATTATATTACCATTTTATTATTACTTTTTCTCAAAGGTGCCCCCCCCCCCACTTGATCCAATTTTCTTCTCAGTGTGGCTCTAATACTCCTTTGTAAGGATGAACTTTGTTTAACTAAAGTCTCTAAACTTGAATGTTTAGGTTTTTGTTTTTTAACAAAAAAAAATTGTGAAATTGTGCGCTGTCTCAATGCTGGCCCGAGCACATCACACATAAATGAAAAGACATTATGTGTAAGTAACCATTGAGTTCATTGAATTCTGCGAAGGTCTGCAGGCCCACCTCAGTAAACTGTTATCTGATCAGTCAAGATCTTCAGGGCGGTGCCTACAGACTTCTCAAGCTGGAGATTTCTTCACAGGTAACCTGCTCCCTTCTGAGCATGACTTCTCGTTTGCTGAGCCGGCCCCTCTCAATCCCACCTTCACCATCAGCGTGTCTGCTCAATGAGGTTTGGGAACATGTCCGTCCACATAGAAGTTCCTTGTGACTTTGGGTAAAGTCACCTCCATTCCCTCCAGCTCTGGGGTGAGAATGATCTGGCACCCTAGCCGGGAGTTCTCCTGGAGCATGGGAGCCATGTCCAACATGTCATCCTCCCTAAAAGGTGGGTGTATTATTGCATGCGATTTTCACTCCATCTCAAATTTGCCACCATTTAATGAAAAGTTCCCAAAATACAACTAAGGCACACATACCTCTCAAGTGGTTCGGGCAGTTTGTCTAAATAGTCGCTGCTTACATACACGTGACATGTTGAACAGGCCAATGATGCCTCACACGCCCCTGAATGGGAAATAAACAGAACGACGATTCGATCATGTGTTTGAATGCAACATCACCGGCGACGGTATTGCGCTCTCATTTAGATTTGTTCTCGGTTTTACTGTTTGGTGCTTTCTACCGTCTTTATTACCGATTTGTTTTACTGTTTATCATACATATGTTCAATTGATCCATGTACAGCACTTTGTATGCAGCGATAGCTGTTTGAAAGTGCTCTATAAATACAGTTGACTTGACTCATTTAGCCTTTACAAAGATAATTTCAGGCTTTTATGAGTTATTCATGTAACTGTTTATTATAGTAATTGTATTTTGTTTCATGCTAAATGAATGATACTCATCTTTTTAAAGGCAAACTTAAACACCCACCTTCTAGTTCGATTCCATTCTTGTGAGCTAAGTACAAAATATTGTCTCCCACTTTGGCTCTAACTGGGATCCTTTGGCCGGACCGGTCAACATACACCACATTGACCCTGAAAAGCAGTAAATACAGCTCAAGGAAATATGTAATTAAAAGGGCACCTTGGTTCAGGAGTTCTGTTTGTATGGCATCGGCGTAACTGGATGCAAGTCATAAGGTGCTGTTAAGCTAATGCTAACACAGAATTTCAGTGAAGTCAAAATTACAGGAAATGTTTGGATGAAAGCGACTTCTAGGTCATATATGTTTGTTTGTCAGGATTAGTCTTCCATTTTCATCATAATTTTTTACTTCATCTTCTGTGGTTTAAAGCAATGGTCCCCAACCGTATTTTTATTTTGGTATTTAGAATTTTTAACGACATTCAATTTTTGTCCGTCACTGTGACTAGGCTGGGTTGTCGGTAGGTGCCCTAGCGCCCTCTATTGACGAGGCGCCAATGAGTTTCGGTTGTTGTTTTGCACCAATCAAAACATCAGCTCACCTTTTTTCTTTTATTTCGTGAACGAAAGTGTTTTTATTTCGATATAAGTTTATAGTTATTTCGTTAGTTTACGTGAGCTTTAATAAACTTGGTCGACTTTGGAGACTTACACATTGTCTTGGTTCTCTTCATCTGTGCTGCCTTCCTCACTGTGGTATGAACCTTAATACAAGGATATAAGACCACTAAGTACTTCTGCTCTCAGAGGTAAACACAGGGGAAAACGTCATGAGAATAATTCACTTGTTGCACAAGGTTTCACAACGCCATGAGAGTGAGGTTACACAAGCATTACTCATGGTATGCTGAAGTGATGATATATGCAAAATGCATAAGCATTAGCCTCTGAACATTTGCAAAAAGGACGTTAAATTATCATCATGCTTTCGTCGCCATAAAGCGAAAGACGTTAAAATTACAAGACAGCAGGCACTAGCAAAGAGAAGCACTCACCTACACTCGTCTGCACAAATCGATTGATGGTACGAAAGGTGCCCACGGAGTCTTTCTTCTGTAGATGAGCCGTGCACGGCTTTAACCTGGATAAAGGACAAGTGCTACAGTCCGGTAAAACTCGCGAAAGTCTGAAAGTCAGCCCCACGCTCGAGCGGACTACAGCGGAGGCGGCCATGATTGTGTTTTGATCACGTGCTCAATGTCGTCCAAATAGGAAAAGAAGAACCCTGCCAGCATATTGTTTCGACGACAGAGGACGCTGCGACTTCACGCTGACATCCGTGGATCTCAACGATCCAAGAACCAAACTGTCGAGGTACAGTAATACCGTACATTTTTAGGAGGGGAGGGAGAATTTTGTAAACCAACAATAAATTTCGATTTTTTTTGTGTGCAAAATGTGTTTGTTAATCCTTCCACCCTTTCTCAACAAATTCCGACCAAAGTTGTCCAGCTCATGCAGAACATTAGAACTTGGTGACCAGAGGCCGTTCTATAATCAGATAATATAGAAATAGAATCAAAATAATAAAAACATAAATTGAATCAACCTTATTTCAATGAAAGAGGTGCATTTTTTGAGAAAATCTTTTACTACACCATCAAATATGGTAATGTTTATTTAAAGTTGAGATGAGCCACGGCAAGAGGAATGGATTTGACTTATCAAGCAAACATATTGTGACCTAATAATTTCTGGTGAAGACAAATTTTGATACAGCTGGACCTCTCCAGACAGTATGCGGGTTCGCGGGAGGGGGAGAGGGCAAGGCAAAGCACCGACCCATGGCAGGCCACCAACACAAACTTCTTCCAAATAAATTGCTTTAATAATTCAAATAGACCATGGACGTAAATTTGTTTTCGTCACGTGAAACCCGACACTGATTAATTGAGGACTGAACTGACGGCGGTGTTGACATCAAGTAATACGAATCGTCACGACGTACTCATGTCGAAACTGAAATGAAGATCATGGATCAAAGTACAGTAAAAGCAATCAGTGCCCAGTCTAGAAAAAGAAAAGAAGAGAAACAGGCAAAAGAAAAAGGTATGCAGATTTCTATGAGTGACGTGAGTGACATGGGCAAAAAGCAATTTATTACCCTCTTCACAATATGTTCCCAAGCCACAGAAGATGACTGTATTCGGTACTTAGTTTTGCTGAACCAGCATCTAATGGAATTGAGGCATCATGTCATTCAAATAATTTCACCTCCAGGCAACCTAGTCTGGTGTTTGCAACACAAGTGCACATCTGATTGCGGACATTTTTTTGCTGCTACTTTTTGTCACTACTGTTCAAGGTGCAGTTGTCCACTTGGTAAACTGATGTCTCTGTTTAAAACCCATCAGCAGTGCGCCTCCGCATGGATCAAAGTAATGAAAATGAATACTGTATTCCCATTAAACAGAAGTCAAAACGTGCTTTGCTTTATCACCTGCTCCAGTAGGAGACGGACCAAAACAAGGCATCGGTTGTGGATAGGCTGGAGAGCATATAATGTTGTATGAAGGTAGAGAAAAGATCATCCAAGATCTCTTGTTTCTTCTGTTGACATTCACTTGAAATAAAGCAAGAAGGTTATCCTCCATCAAGAAAGTGAGATGCTATTAGTTGCCTTCTGAGAGCAGTAAAACTCAGAGGTGCATGATGCTGACATTTCCACATGTGATTTATTATACCCTTGTGTGACTATAATGACTGATGAGCTGTCCGGCTAGGCACGCACTATATTTTTCCTTTCTTTTCTCGTCATTCTTTTTTTGAACCCATATAAAGACTTGCACATTGCAAATAGGGCCTGTGATAAAGTTAGTTTTGAGACGTACACTTACAGTGCACCTCCCGTCTGCGTGTAGTGCTTCCTCTATTGTGGAGGGCTCGACGATGTTCATTGGGCCCCAGCGTGTTGACTTTTCTTTTTAATAGCAAGCAGAAAACACGGGGAATATAAATCGTCACGTGCACTTTAGGTGCACCTGCACATGATGAGTGTCCCGGGACTGTTTACCTTTTCTGTGAATGGAACGCACCCGTGTCTCACTGGACATCCTGTCCTGCAGGCAGGTGTACGCGTGTGTCCGTGTTTCGGGGAGTGGTGAGTGGAGGTCAAAGCACACTAAAGTCCCTCCCGACTGTTCTTTGTAAATTTATAGTGGAGCCTCCAAAGTCAAACACAGTTGACTTTCAAACTCATTTGTAACATGAATTCACTTGATTCAGGCTCTGACAGTCACCATCACAAATCATTTCGTAAAACGTTCACATGTTGTTCAGTTAGATTGTCCTACAAGTGTCATGGAATGTTGACAACTGTCTTTAAAACGAAGTGAGTAGCGCTAAAACAAAGTAAAAACAAGTTAGAATTTGGTTTATTGAGAGGGAGCAAGGAGTTGTTTGAGTGTTGCAGTCACCGTGTCCATTTTCACTGAAAAAAAAATTCTTTGCTTCCATTGATTTATTTAAATCACATGACCTCACGCATTGACTTTTCTTGTCCTTCCACAACATTTTGAATGAACACCACGTTGGACCGCTTTTGGAGACTGTCCCACTGTACTTCGCTCACATCTCGCTGGTTATGCAGGATACGCTAAGTCACACATGCTCACCTTCAGTCGACTCTTTTGGTCCCATGGTCTCCTTCAACATGAATGACATGCGGCTTGAACAATAACGTGTGGATAGACGAGGCGTTACAAAGCGATCTGCTAAACGTCCCCTCGAGAACACGCTGCGCGTCGTGTATATCAGTTTGTGGTTCCAGTAACGGATGAAGTCAAATATTTTCCAGTCGTCCTTTCGGGTCCATCGATCAAACCCATCAGAGCTGTCGTTACTGGAGCCTCATTCACTAATACAAGTATTGAAATGTTATTACTCTGCACACAAGACAAGCGGATAACCAAAATCACCGTCGGATTCATGACACGTGTGTGCCGGCCAGTTTTATTCTCACCACCTTGTGTATGCCAATGATTTACAGTTCATTCTAAATGCCGGGGTGATGCCCGTCATCTGCAATTCACATCCACACCCCTCGCCACTATTTCCGAAAAAAAAAAAGTGAGATGCCAGAGATGGCGAAATTGATTTGTGACCTTATCTGAGGGTATCTAGATTGGAGGCACAAACCCTCAAAGGTGGAAGGTGCATGTCGCCGTGTTCTGTCGTTTCAATGGGAACAGATGTTCGCGTCTGAAAGATACTGACGTTATCGTTCCTGGACCACTATATATAGCCAAGCACAGCATTTCTGTTGCTATTCACATGTCGGTGCACGTCAGGGTGAAATATAGACTATTCCCTGCAGCATGTCTGCCAGATTTATGATTCACGTTGAGCTTCCACAGTTGTGATGATGCCAGTATTGCTTACAAGAAAAAAAAAAACAAGTCAGATAAGACAGCCACTAAAACCTTCCAAAAGTCTAAAATGCAAGTTGAAATGGTGCGCATTTGTTTTCCCTAAAGAGCAACTGCAAGTGTCTTGCATGCGCACCGTACAGTAATCATTTATGGCATGTTTTATTTCCCCCATTTAATGCTGTGTCTGCGTTCCCTTAAGTACATTGTCAGGTGTGATGATCTATCACACAGATTGCTTGAATGACAGCGGCTATTAAATCCGTCTCATTCATTTTTACAGCTCTCCTTCGGGCCCAATCTGCCCAGAGCTCGATGGGATACAGATGGAAAGTTTGAGAGCAAAGCGGCCAGCATCAGGAAGAACACGGCCAAGGACATTTGCAAAGACTTTGACACGAAGTATATATTTCAAGACTTCCCTTTTGTCTTTGTGCTGACTTCACAAGAGAAGCTTTTAAAATTTAAGGCAACATTTAACTAAGTTGAGTATTTCCCCTGAGATGCCTCACACACACATCTTTAATCGGAAGCAAATCCAACAAAAGGTTGTTCTCCAAGAAGACAAAAGAGAAACTCACCATCAGCATGACTAACCAAAGCATCATGGGTGCACGGCGCATCAACAAAACACAAGTCTCACTGCTGTGATGTTTTTATATGTCAGCTGTGGGACACTTTCGCTATTGTGTGTCACATATTTCGGACCCTCCAACGCCCCCACCCCCTACCCCAAGGGTTGTTCCCTTTTACTCTCCACACACAACCGTACAAGGCGGCACAGCGGACTGCGGCGGCGGGTTTGTTTATCTTGAGCGCTGACTGTGGTATAGTGGTTGTCGGTCTGAGGCCGGCGTCTCTATCGTCTTGTCTTTGACAGACAGCGCTTGACCACTCGCTGTTGACCTTTTCAGTGGAGGAAAAGCTGCAGGTCCCGGAGGTGCTACATCGACACACACAGGAAGACATAAATCTTCTGGAGTAGGATTGTTGTTGTGTGCTTGTTGTCTTACCTCCTTCAACTCGGTTATATTTTCATTTGTTCAGTAGTTAGCAATATTTGAGTTTGGGCATGGCCTAAGGAACTCATCATTTTACTGTGGCTTAGGACTAATTTTCCACTTTTAAATAAACACACAGTTTGGAACATTTATACGTTGACGAGCTTTTGGAGTGGGCAGTAGACTGGTAATTGTGAATTACTTGGCTATTACGAAGCAAATTTTTATCAATACAACATGCAGTAAGATAGCTAGTATATGCCTGGTTACCCATAATGCATCTTTCTAGGATGCCCTAATATATAGAACAGCTTGGTGTCCTTATCTAAATTCCCACGCAAGGAAGCGATGCAGCGAATGAAGCACACTGCCCGGGGAAGCGTGTTAGCTCATGAGCTAGCTGGTGGCTAACACATCTTGTGGTATGGAAATCCGTGCGACAACCCATTGGATATATTCCAGCCACTAGTGGATTTAAGCGAATATATTTTGGGGTGCAAACATGTAGGGATGTGTTGGCATAATCAAGTTACGCATAAAATTAGCATCAATTTTTCAGAATTAGCATTGAGCAAACACACCTTCAGCATTTGAAAGTGGAGATAAAGGCTTGATTTGTAACGATTTTGAAGACTCATTTTATTAACTGGGTGTTTTTTTTTTGTTGTTTTTTTTAATCATTCAAATTTATTACCTTTTTTTTTTTTTTTTTGGACTTCCTTCATCGCCTACACCGACTTCGGATGCAGGAGGTGTCCGTAAGACACTACGAAGTCTTACGGACACGTTTTTCTGGTAATCTGTGCGCTTTGCCTTTTTGCCCAAATATACATTTTTACTGCACCACCTGTCTTGCCCACTGCGTCTTTTCTCATTTCACTGGGGCTTAGCAAGTCAGTTCAGAGAGAGACGAACATCTCTTTAGGTCCTGGTGTCTTTCTTTTACTTTTGGACAACTATGGAGGTCGCTCAATATTACAGCTGGATTTAATAATTGTATTTGTTTTTTGGGGGGAATATTTAAATCTTGGATATCCCTATGATGTATGACTGATCCATTGCCATGTACCCCATCTTGGTGAGGCTTTCAAATTGTCCATAGAAAACAAACTTCTTGGCAGGTCTTTCCACTCTGCAGCTATCTTGGCAACAAATCTGGGCAGGTCTTTTTAACATAACAAAACTCGGCCTCTTTCTAAATGAACTGGGAGGAGACTCTTAGTGCATTTTTAAAAGTCACAGGGACATTAAAATAATATGGCTCTACGGAGTCAAATCTATTTCCGGTTCAGTAAATTGATCGCAACGTAAGGCAAAAGCCCCACACACGTGCAAGCATTCATCCAGAGTGCTGTGCGGAGGCACTGTTCATTAATCTCACTTACATACTGGTCCAGCATTCACTTACATAATACATTTACATAAAAGCGTGAAGTGGAGCCACTAATGTGTGTTAGACCTTTTTTTTTTTTTTTTGGTGGTTTGACTTCAATTAATGTGTTTGTCCGGTTCAGTCAGCGCCTTACAGAAGAGTTTGTTTTCCAAATCCGTCTGGCCACGGGTTGATAGAAACTGTACAGAAAAGGTCAGGCCCTTGGTCAGTGAGACGAACCTTCTGTATGTCACATCCAATTCGGGCCAATAGATCAATGTTGGAAAATGTTTATAATCACCAAGTCTGGAAACTCCAAAGCCCAGTAACGCTGCTCCACCTGCCCCTAACGCAGATGGTCCACTACTTATTTTTCCATTCAAGATTCCATTAGAACCATTTATACTTTTTTTTTAATGCAGTGTGGCACGTCTGTCAGTCACTTGTGGTTACTGAGGGGGGGGGGGGGGGGGGGCCCCCGCCTTC
>CAAKHF010007046.1:31080-47353 GCA_901007745.1 Hippocampus kuda
CCCCGCCAATGTTCAAATGGCAGATTTTTTTGTATTAAACGCTTTTCTACCATATTAAGTGCTTCTGATTAACCCTAAATAAAGTTGAGATGTTCAAGTAGACTTTGCCTGAGCTTTTTTTTCTCTCTCGAGCAGATGTCTGAGTTTATGCTAACACTTTCCGGCATATTGAATTGTTCATATATTTCCTTCACTTCGAGTGACGCCCCAGTTCCAGCAAAAGAAAAACGACCCAAGGCATGATGATGCCACTTCCATACTTCACTGTTGGAATGGTGTTGGGCTCTTGGTGTGTGGTGGTCACAGTGGTTTGATTGCATCACACATACCTTTTGGAATTATGGCCAAAAAGCCATAATTCCAATTAGCTTCATTCACCCCTAGCTTCATCGGACTACAACACATTTTCTCATGTGTATAGCAGATTGTGAGCCATCAGGCTTCTGTTCAAATTGACAGAAGTGTGCTGACTCCCATTTAACACGAGGTGTGATTGGTTAGCCCCAGCCTTCTCCCAGTGACAAGAGGGTGTGTGGACTTTTGAAACCAGACGGCTTTGTGTCAGTTTATTCCCAGTCTGTCAAACCAGACAGGTATCCTGGTGAGGTAATAAGAACACGTGTGGCACACGTTTCATGTTTTTCACTGTCCCACTGAACCAGCACACAGTGTAGTGTTACTCACAAGGATTCCAAGACATGAACACCCACAGTCCACACATCCAAACAAGTAGCGAACACACACACTGATGAAGATGCATCAACTTTTACTACCACACACACACACAAACATGCACACACACACAAACACTCACTCACACACACACACACACAACCTAACCCCTAACCCTAACACAAACGCCAACCCTAACCCTAACCCAAAAGCCGAGCCCCTAACCCTAACTCTAACCCGAACCCCTAACTCTAACCACAACCCTAATCCTAACCCTAACCCCAAAGCCCCTAACCCTAGGCCCTACACCTGACTCCTAACCCTAACCGTAAAACCTAAATTTAACCCGAACCCCGAACCATAACCCCTAAACCTGACACTATACTCGCAATACTCGCAACTGATACTGTGTTCTTGTCCCTTACCTAAAAGTTTGTGTGGCAACTCAAATACAGTAATTGCCCTACCATATTACAGAATTGCCACTGCATTTGGTTCTTATGATCTTTATGATATAACTAGATTCGAACAAGTGTCAAGAAAATTTGTCACAAGCTTTTGTGGGCCAAATAAAATTAGTTTGAGGGCAGAAGTTAGGGTTAAAACCCATTGCAGTTCTGGCAGAATACGTAAAACAGTTGCGCTCACAGCAGGTTCCTCCTGTGTGTTTGTACATTTACAACAAAGAGTGAAAAATTCCTCCTCTTAATGATTCATAGCCACCCACAGAAACTTTGTCTTGCTCTCTCTCCAACTCCCATTCCCAGCGACTGTTTCATGCATCTATGATTCACGTCTGAAAGGCGTTTGCTGGAAAACCCCGTCAACATGCAGTGTTCACACAATAGAGCTTCTCTCGATCCTGCGACTCTGTCTCTTTGGTCCCGTCTATAATTTGAAAGCATCATCCATGTGTTATCAACAAAGACCTTCTCGAACGGCTCTCCCACACACGTACTGAGTGGTCATAAATGTGTGTTTGTTCCTTATCTGTCACGCAGAGCTTCTTTCATGAACGATCTGCTCGTCTATTTCATGTTAAAGGTACAACAACTTTCTCGACCATTCATGCCGAGTCATGACATGTTCGGAAATTGACAGTGCCGGTGCACTTGCATTGATGTGGTGTGACGACTCTGTGTTCAGTTCAGTGGGTTCTATGTGTGTGAGGTAAACTGGTCTTGTAGCGGACTGCACCCACAAACCACACTCTCTCCTCGAACTGCATGGGTAGGTTCCCTCCAGGGGTAACAGCTGTGTTGGGGCCCATCCATCTTGGCTTACCGTATTTAACCTTCATTCGGTAACCTTCGGTAACCTTCAGCAACCGCGATGGCAAAGCTTCTGCTAAAACAAGCATGAACACTGTTTCCTGACAAAGGAAGTGAAGGAGGAAGAGTGGGAGTATAATGAGAAAAGGGGGGAAAATGGGCTGGGCGAGCCAAAAGAGTGGGCCCTGACGCCTAGCTAGCAATCTCTAACCCCAAAACCACAAAGAATGATCTCCTCGAAAAAGAGCCAGAAAGGCATGGTGGAAGGCTTTTTTCCTTAAATTACGCTGGATGAAGGCAATATTTAATGAGCAGAGGTCTTGCGTCATTGTGGTGGCCAATAATGGTTCCAGTTGTCGTGGAGGAGAACCAAACACTAGAGTTTGTTTACACCGAGGAGCGTGACTCGCTAACTACAAAATGCTAGCTTGCCGCAATCACAATCTATGACGACACTCTGTGATTGTCCCAGTGTTTCTTTTGTTTTGTTTTTTTAAACTTGCGCAGGCGCAAGTCAATACCCCATGTCAGCATGGGGAAAAAATGCCAAACGGACATCATTCACAGCAGACATAATTAATCACTCTGCAGTTTTCCCATAATGCAGCATTGCATTATGGGAAAACTGCAGAGTTGTTGGTATTTAGCCTACAGATACATTCAAATGTATTTGAAAATACGTTCTAATATGTCAGTCAAAAATGCTTACTCCACATTGGCGGTTCCATGCTTCCATATGAACAAAGTTGAGGTTAGCATGTTGGCTTGGCCTTCTGCAAGTGTAATAAAATTCATGGCCCTCCTCTGGAGTGAAGGGTCCTAGCTGACTTTCATTGAATGCAGGAAGAATATTTGATCATTTTGGTCTAACTGACCTCTTGCGCAACAATTTCTGAACCACAGGAATGTTGTTAGTCAAGGGTGGCTAACAGGGCATACAACAGCAGTAATTCAGTTTGATGAACCACCGAGGTCTCAAAAGTCCTTTAACGCTGTCAGTGAAAAGATTTAGTGGCATGTCACACAGAGCGGAATCCTTCTCTTTGTCACTCGTGTCGGTGCTAAAAGGTTCAGTCGCAGACATAGCTCACGCTTGTCCAGTCCATCCGTGTGTTACACTCAACGTGAACCCTGTGACATCATCATCACCAAACACATTTGGATTATTTTAGAGTGCCGTTTTATGTAAACCGAGTATCCTGTGACACCATTATCGTGTCGTTCTGCTTGCTTAATTTCGGACGCTGCCAAAAGGTCATTAATGACCTGCGTCACCTCCCACTGACTCTCCGCCTTCACATTGAGGAGGGAGTGAAAAGAACCGCTCCAGGGAGTTCAAGTTGGGTAACAGCGCTGTCTACACTGTTACTGTATGTTATGTCAAGAATACTGTTTTCTGACAGTGCAATTTACCCTCATTTTACATTGGGAAAGTTACAATGCAAACTAGTCCTTTTACTTTGAAACGTTGACTCTTACGTAATTGCAGAATTTCCAGATCAAAAAATGATCTTTAACAAACACAATTTCACTGTTTTTTTAGAGAGTGCAGTTCGGGGCTGCCAAAACCTCATCTAAAGTTTCTCTGGGCCGCACAAAGGTTTTTGTTGCTTTTGAAGCATTAGCCGACTGTGGTTTACTGTGTTTACTTTCCAGCTAGGAAAGAGTCAAAGTCTGATTGGTCGACGATTCAGTTCAAAGCATGCGCTGGAACATAAGACGTCATGGGACACAAAACAGGTGACGGCAGAATGCGGTACGTCCATTCTGTTTCTCTTATTTGATCTAAATGTTTGTATGAAGCGTCCAATTTAGTTCTTATGTACTTTACGCAAGAATACAACCAGATGACTTCATGGTATATACAAAAATGCTCAGTATCACTTTAAATGATTTAGTATGATGCGACAACCACTTTGTTCGAATTAAACTCTGATTTCATTATTGGGTAAACTCCATATGGGGCAGCTCTTCACAGAGATCAGAGCCACGTTCAGGAATACCACAGGAGAACATCACCAGCATTAACCAAGCCCAGATGACATGATGGTTCTGAAGAAACCGCATCGCCTGACTGAGGAGAAACCTCGGGATTGGCAGTCGATAGAACAATCTCACTGTCAGATCAGAAAATACTTATTCAACATTTTTAGGGGCTTCCTTGGACAGAACAGTGACTTTCCATTGAATCTAAATGGCGGTTATGGCGTTCATTTTCCCACTTGCATACAGAATGTGAAGTATACACAAATATTAAGAATGTTCTATATGGGTCATATCTGTTTCTTAATCTGTAGCATGAGTTTGGTAAAATGGATGTAGACTACATAGCAGTATAACCTCGTGTGGATAATAAACTGAAGCTCTAGGGTTGACAATTATGGGCTTTTAACCTCACAATGGCAACATATGGTTGTTAAAGCCTAAGGCATGCAATCAACAAGTCCTGTCAGAAGCCCCGAATCACCTGCGCAGGGGTAGATATTATTGTTATTATTATTTTACTTCTTTCTGTCCACTTTGATTTTTCTTTTCTTTTGAATGAAAATAAAAAATAAATGAAATGACACGAAATAAGCGTGACTGGTTATCTATAGGGCAGCCCGGTGGGCCAGTGGTTAGCGCGTCGACCTCACAGTGCAGAAGTACCGGTTTCAATTCCAGCTCCGGCCTCCCTGTGTGGAGTTTGCAGGTTCTCCCTGGGCCTGCGTGGGTTTTCTCCGGGTACTCCGGTTTCCTCCCACATTCTAAAAACATGCATGGCAGGCTGATTGAACCCTCAAAATTGTCCCTAGATGTGAGTGTGTGTGTGGATGGTTGTTTGTCTCTGTGTGCCCTGTGATTGGCTGGCAACCGGTTTGGGGTGTCCCCCGCCTACTGCCTGAAGACAGCTGGGATAGCCTCCAGCACCCCCCGCGACCCTCGTGAGGATAAGCGGATCAGAAAATGAATGAATGGTTGTCTATCTGTGCTCTCTAATTGGCGGACGTCCAGTCCAGGATGTACACCACCTCTCGTTCAAAGTCAGCTTGCATAGGCGCCAGCTCACTGCGACCCCAATGGGGACAAGCGCTGAAGACAGCGGATGGCGAGGTCGGGAACTATTGTGCAGTCATACATAAAATACAACTCAATAAAGCTCCAACCACATCAACAAAATGTGTTGGGAATTGGAAACGGTGAGGAGTTCAAGAATCTGACAAGCTTGATGCGCATGAGCTTCCTCTGAAGCAGAAAGCAACTCAGCAGCAATGACAGTAGCTTTTTTTCTCCGGAGAGCACAGCTGCGTTGACAAACGCTCCTATGAGCAATTTTTCATTTGCCAGGCAAATTTTGCTGCACAAATAATGGATATATTCACGTTTGCCAACACAGATTAATTCATCTGAGACAAAAGCATGTCCGGTCCTCAACCGTTACAAGCTGTTTACATCCGTCCTTCCCAAATGTAATGCATTGCCCACTACAGTCACACACATAACATCATCAGCCAAGTGTTTCCCATTTGGAAACACATTGTCGAACATTACCCTTGAGGATTTGGCCATGAAGAGGTGTCTGATTAGAGCAGATGCAAAAAGAAATTCCTCTTCAGGTCTTTGAAAGCACCAGAGAAGGCACTCATACTTCTCCCGAGCCACAAAACGCATCTCCTCATCTCTTCCGTCGTATCCTGTGAGGCTTTTCCATTGCCACGCCACACATCTGGAGCCGGTCAATCCACCACTGGCTCCTAATGGAACATGTGAATGTAGTTCTGAGAAGCGGCTTAAACAGCTGCTATTAGCTCAGTTACATGGCTTTGGCAGGAGCGCACCAACGTGCCAACACTTCACGCATTCTGAATTCATCGTGTAAATTGAGGTTAATGGGCTTCTTCAGAGACGAGGCGGCGGGCCATGGAGCAAAACAACTGGTCACATGTGAAAATAAGAAAATCTGACCGCCACTTCCACAGCGTGAGTGTGAGTACGCCGAGAGGGGAAAGTGTTTGTGTCGGGCAAGTGGGGGGGGAGTAGGCAAGAATGAAAGCAAACTTGCAGGAATCGGCATTAGAGCTAAAGGTCAATGCTGAACAGATACCTCGCTTCCTGGGAATATTACCTCTGTGGCCTGGGGCAAAATGCTCAATTTATGCAAATATGCATGCTTGTAAGTGGGCCAAAGGTAGGAAACAAAAAAACCATTGCAGTTTCCTGTAGGAACATGAAGGGTTAACCACAAACCTTTTCAAACCCCACTTATGAGGTATGGGTGAATCACGTACCGAAGAACAAGAAGCGGTAACAATAAGCAACTGAGCTGGATAAATAAACAAACACGGACTGGACATTATTCCCGGAATTGGTCTTTCACATGCTGTTGGGGTGCCGTGAATATTGCAGTCGTGGATGAGAGGCAACCTATCCCAGCTGACTTTGGGCAAGAATCATGATCCCCACGCATACAGACAAACAAGCATTCCCACTCACAATCACACGTTTGGACAATGGAGCGTCTTTATTGAACCTAATTTGCATGTTCTTGCCGTGAATACCTACACGAGCATGCGACGGCATGCAAACTTCTCACAGGAAAGCCTGAGCCAGAGCCCCCTTTTTTTAGTAAGAGGAAACACCGTTTATTGTCATCATATAATCAGAACAAAACTAAAAATTCTTTAAACACTCTCGAACTTTAATGATGAATAACGAGGAGGGGGGGATGATAAATGTTGCATCACTGATACTGTACCTAATAAATTTCTTTTAAACATTCACTGCCAAACAAGTATAAAATCAAATACTAAGAGGCCCGGCTTGAGTAATCTGTACTTCCTGGTAAATCCCCGCTGGGCCGGACTGCAATATTCATAGTTTGGGCCACTACTCCAGACCACTGATTATATCCTTGCAGCCCTCAAATCTGTTCTGAAGTCAGCAACTATAGAGCAGGGGTCACCAACCTTTTTTTACAGTGAGAGACAATTCTTGGCTACCGTTGAATGTGAAGGGCTACCAGTTTGCTCAAATTGCCTTTCATGATGTTATTAACTCATTATTTATAGTGCGAGTATACAACACTATTTCTAGCAATAACTGCACGTCTATATTTTCAAATGGTCATTTCTACATTACTTGCAAATTACAATGTACTATCACTGGTGAGGATTTTATTTATTCATTAAAAGCCTTTTGTTTTTAGAACAGGCTCAAGTGCTACTTATGGTGTCCTTGGGGACTACCTGGTGCTAGTGTTGGCGAAACTTGACATATCCATCCATCCATTTTCTGATCTGTTTATCCTCACGAGGGTCGCGGGCGTGCTGGGGCCTATCCCAGCCGTCAACTGGCTATTGGAGGGGTACACCCTGAACTGGTTGCCAGCCAATCGCATGGCACACATAAACAAACAACCATTCGCACTCACAATCACACGTAGGGCCAAATTAGAGTGTTCCATTAACCTGCCAGGCATGTTTTGGGAATGTCGGATGAAATCAGAGTACCCGGAGAAAAGCCACGCAGGCACAGAGAGAACATGCAAACTCCACACAGGGAGGCTGGAGCCAGAAGCGAACCTTGCACCTCTGCACTGTGAGGTGGACGTGCTAACGGGTCAAAATCTTTGCCGCCTCACACTTGATATCAAACATTCATAATACTTCCAATAGAACAGTCACGTTGTCAACAGACTTTGGCATTTCGAGTGCTGACTGCCTCCCTTTGTTACTCAGGGTATCACCAAGGGTCTCATAATGTCACATCAAACGTAGCAAAAATGTAATACATGACCCGAAACAATAACAATTGTTGTGTAAATACATTGTATCACGTCTGTACAAAAATAAAGAGGCATAACACAGTCACAAGTGTTACTTGTAACGGCAGCAAAACAAGATAGCAAAGCCTCCTACAATTACCGTGGCTGTCTGAAAGTTTGCATCAGTCATCTAAGTAGTGGACCAGAAGGCTTGTGAATAGGTTTCAAAATAAGCACACTAACAGAAAGTGTTGTGGTAACCGTCTTAATCTTGCTGGCTCAACAGCAGTGGGCAAATGTACCTTGTTAAATGTAAAACATCAGATTGCATGTTATGCGTACTTGTCTATTGAGCCCTTTTTTTGTACTTTCACCCATTTTAACGATTTGTGTTTTCATGCTTCTTGAAATAAACACCGATGGTAATCTATTTTAGATTGACACGATAATAAGTGTCAAATTCTCTCTTCATTAAAATGTGAATGAAAGTGGGTTGCAGGTCTGATGCCTGAAACTCCAGGGCTGAAAACGAGTCCCACTCTGACCCTGAATACGAATGTAATCGAGAACGTTAAAGCATAACACACTGAATACTGCTTTTTTGATCCCAAGTGACAAGTATATGGCAGCTAGCCAGTTGGCAGCTATCTAGCTCCAGCTAAGAGTTCGAGCAAGTCAACGGGGATTTAACAAAAGCAGCTCATGGAACCCGACACTGCCAAAATAAAAACCGGCCAGAGCCTTAAATGTCACTCCTCAGAACAAACTCTTTTGCTCGCTCATCTCCGACTGTCATGGACACTGAAACTCTCAAAGAAGTACTCGGATACATTGCTTACTTCAGCCGACCGGTGGATATTCTTCACCGACAATCGTCTTTTAAGAAAAATGTCTGAGAAAAAAGGCCAAAGGAAAAGGCACAATAGTATTCTTTTACTTTTAATAACGGCAACCCAGTGTAGCATTTGAGTATAAAGGACCTTTAGAGGACGAGATATCCTTCATCTCTAATTCTCAGATATGTATGACATGACAACCTCTCATACCGGGAAACAGTGGGTGAGGAAAAGTCTGACCCTCCCCTAAAATATGATTTGTCCTTCTCATTCACGATAAATGAGATGCAAGATTCCTTTCATCGATTTTTGTAGCTGCAGCTCCTAAAGTTTCTTTTTGTGTGTTCTCTGCTGATTTTGGCTCGTTTTCCAGCGATCGTCAACAAAGAGAAAACGTCGGACGACCAGAAGAATTATGTGGTTATAATATCGTGTAACTAAACTATTCTCAAGGCCGTAGACCTGAATAAAGCAACGCTGTACCTCCATTTGAGCAGGGTTGCTTTACGAGACGCTATTCATGTGACTCATTGATGGTGTCGTCGTGATTAATTTAACTTCACTTGACTTCCTTACTGGCAGCGGGGGCTCCTTCCCAATGAAGGTGTGAATGTGAGCTTTCACGGTTCTAAATACATTTAGATGACTGGAATGATGGATTCTAGTGAAAATGGACAGAAATGGTGTATTTAGGGATTTTTATTTACAACACAATAAAGATTTTTGGAGCCTGAAAGCAAAAACAACGTTTGGTCTCAAAGGGGAACGTTATTTCCTGACAAGGGCTGGAAGTCTGAGTAGGCCACAACCGATACGATGTCGAAAATGCTTGAAAAGTACACACATATAATTGCTGAATAACGTTTGAAACCAGTCTGAAAATGAAAGAAAAATGAAGTGTTCAGTGGCTGCATGTGCCGGTACGTCAGAATAAAAATGGTGGTGTCACCTCTCCAGCAAAATTCGAATCTTACGAGGGATTTCCATGGTTTTTTTTTTTTTTAAGATATAGCTTTGTCAAAATTGAAACCCACATATAAGCACAAGTAGTATTTCAAATATACTTTCAGATAATACGATGACATGCGATTTAGATTTATTTGGTGAAAGCGACGAATGTACAGTACCACCAATTACTAGCCAGCCGTGCATATTACATTTTTGTAGGTCATTATGAAGAAAAAACATTTTTCAGGATGATTTTATTTATTTATTTATTTTAGTCAGGGTGTCATTTACAAGAGCATTTTTTTTTCAAACTAGAAATTTATTGGGGGAGGGGTGGGGGACTTTCATTTACGACACTACGACCCCCATCCAACCAAACGTTTCAAAATCTCAAAGTTTCTCGACACTGGAAAACATACATCATATCCATTCATCCATGCTATCGCCTATGTCATCATCGATGTCAGAGCACGGGACTGCTTTCCCCGTGTGTGTCGCTCAACATGATGAATTTGATCAAAGTTTCTCCAGCAAAGTCTACATTTACTGGGACAAGAAGAGACACGCTCTGCCCATCAATCAAATTCCATTCATCGTCTCCAGCACTTGTCCTTGTTATCACAGAGGTGAGCTGGAGCCTATCCCAGCTGACTTCTGATTGGAAGGCGGCCAGTCAGTTCCGATGAATCACATTCTCACTCCAAAAATACAGTATGCTGAATGTATTAAAAGAATATGATTACGGATAGAAGGGAAGAGCAAGCGGATCGTGCGCATGCATGGCGCAGGCGCAGTGTGCAAAGGAGTGAATGAATTTTTAGTCCTTTTTTTGTTGTTGTTGTTTCGGTAATGCGTAAAGTCAGAAGTCTTTGTTGTGTAAACTCACTGTCATGAGTGTGGTGGTGGTGGCAGTAGAGGACCCCAAAAAGCAGGGAGGCAGGAGGAGCAGGGTGGGCTGAACAGAATGGATTAAAAAAAAAATTTTGCAGGGGTACACTGGAATAACTAAATCCAACACAAACACAAACAAAGTCCTGAAAACCAAAAGTAACCAAAGTAAAAACCAATAATAATAATAATAATAATAGACACACAATGATCCAACAAAGACTGAGAGAAGCCAGGGAACTAAATACAGGGCAAAGTGACGAGACAACGAGAAACACCAGCACAAGACACAAAAAGGGTTGAGGGCGCTGATTGGTTCAACACAAGGGACCCGGATGGCGACAACAGGTGGAGACAAAACGGGCACATGAGGGAACAAAACCTCATGTAATCAAAACAAAATCATAACATTTACCCCCCGACCCCCACGAGGATCCCAGACGTCCCAAAGTCACCCAGTGGCAGCCGCAGCACTTGCGCAGCAGGTTTGGTTTTGTTTTTTTCCATCCTGTCAAGTGTGAATTACACAACTGATTTTTGGATCCTATTCCAGGATGAACCTAAAACGTACTTTAACCTTTACGGTTGAATTTAATTGGAACTTTTTTTCAACCTTTGATGGAACAAATGTCCAGCTGTTCAATTTTGCCTGGTACGTTTATGAATCTTGCTCTTCTTTAACAAGGAGCTGAACAGAAAAATTCACAACAGTTGTTTGATCCATCCATCGACCATATATTTCCAAGGAAATATAGTTCTACTTTTTCGCCTTTAAAGCTGTGACTCTTCAAGTCTCTTCATTGCAACCTGCTGATGACACCCTGCGACACTCAAAGTTCAGTGTCCCCTTCCCTCGGAGAGCATCCCGTTTGAACCTTTGCAATGGTGAGGTGCTGATGATCAGGTTTTCGGTGTCGTCTTGGTCTCGTGGCGTCAAAATGTGAACGGCAAGACGAAGAGGACTATTTAAATCCCAGCTGTAATTGAATCGGGACACTTATTGGTCTTTAAATGTATTAGAAACCTTTTGAGAATGTTACAGTCCAGCAAGTTGAGCAAAAATACTGAAACATTGAACAGTTGCTCATGCACCTTTGAAATTTTAGAGGTCAAATTCAGTTGCGTGTGACGGAAAAAAAGCATCACAAGTCGACTTGTTAAACCGCTGAAAGCAGTTTGAAGCCTATTTTTCCATGACTATAAAAGAATGAACTGGAAAATATGAAGGGAGAAAAAGGGCCAAAAGAAAGCAAAACGAGATTCGACGATGGAATGGAGAGGTCACGAACAGTGAGAAAGGAAGTGCGGAAAGGAGCAGCGTCAATAAACAAAGACGCGGTCGTTTACGAGGAACGTGCCCTTCAGCTGAACATGTCATTTGGCAAACGCATCCCGCTCCATTCCGACTCAATGAACGCAAGTTGGCCCCCTTGAGCTAATAAGCATCGACAACACGCACCTACCGAACCAACTGCAAATGCCGGCATCACGACGAACCTGCTGATTTATAGCCGCGCCTCCCGCTCCTAAACCTTCTGACTGTGTATGTCTTTCCAAAGCCATTAAACACATTGTTCCCAAACATACGCCGCCTCTCCTTTCACGGGATTTCATGCTTTCCTGTCCAAAAGGCGGCAGCTGATGCGCGAGAGCAGATGTTTTGCATCTCAACTCCACAAAGGGAGTCAAAGGCGGGAGATGGGATTTAGAGAGTGAGGACAGTTGGGAGGAAAAAAAAAAAAGACAAGATGAAAGTGTGATGAACGACAGAATCTTTATCTCTGCACTCTAAACATCTACAAGGGAGGGAGTCAGTCCTCTTTCGGAAGTGCTTTAAATATGCCAGAAAAGGGTACAGAGGCGAGAACGTGAGATGAAAACCCAATGAATGACTTGAACGCATTCATACTGAATCAACTGAAGCAAATTTGACCGATCAGTGTCAAAACGTCAAACACATACCTTTAGAGGTTCTGAGAAGCTTTTCTTAACCCTTAAAGAATCCCACAGGGGATCTTTTGCTTCTATGCTCAACTGCTCTTCCAAAGTGGTCCCTCGATATGTTCATTACCTCTGCCAAGGAAGCTTGGTTGCCCGTAGGGCTGTTATAAGAACTTATAAGATGAGAAGAAAACCTCTATTCGTCTCGCAATGGAGAAATTCCCAATTTACAGGAGCAAAGTTATGCAAGGAAGAAAGTAGAACAAAAAGTAGAGGAGCAGCCATTCTCGCGGCGCCATCTTGAAGTCATTATATTAATAATCGATTGATTTGTCGATTGTTTTGTCAATTAATTGATGAATCTGTTTTTTTAAAAAAGAATTTCCAACCCTTTATTCAAAAATAGTGAAAGCAAATGTTTTATT
Organism: Hippocampus kuda; assembly: GCA_901007745.1. Lineage (NCBI taxonomy): Eukaryota > Metazoa > Chordata > Actinopteri > Syngnathiformes > Syngnathidae > Hippocampus > Hippocampus kuda. Next base: position 43,805 of record CAAKHF010007046.1, read on the forward strand.
TTGATTCAACACGAAGACAATCAGTCTGCTTTCATGGAGTGCGACACAAATCGGATAATGTTTACTGTTGAGACGGCGAACTTGCAAGCATTTGTACAATTTTTAAAGTAAAAAAAAGTAAGCGATGAATGGATGATCGAAAATAATTATGGATTAATTTGATAATCGATTAACCATTGCACTTCTCGTTTTGTGTAAGCCTGTGATTGCTTGTCCGGAGGATTGTGCAAAATCTATGGAAACGGTTTCCACAATACACTGGAAAAAAAAAATTCTGTGTTGAATTCACTCAATTTTATTTTGTTGAATTTGTGGTCGCTTTACGTAGCCACCATAGCCACAATATAGCCTGTTGTTTTAAATGCTACGTTGTTAAATAGGAATTCAGCACGTTCGTTAAACAACATTCAACTGTCATGGAGCTCCCACTGAGCACTCGTCAAACTCTTCTTTTAGTCTGTGTGCAGCTGTCTGCCTTCTTCCCTCACTCTTTTCTCCTTGTCCAAAAACCTTCCCCAATTACATCCATCCAAATTGCTTCTGGCAAGGCCGCCTTTTAAAGAGGGGAAAGGTCCTGGATGACATGCCCCAGTGGGACAGTCAGGGGGACATCAGGAAGCTTGTGAAAGCCACGGCCAATGGTTCATTTCAGGCTCTCTGCCACATGTAAAAATTCCTCCGCTGCTGTCTGGTCGATGTGAAACATGCAAGACGTGCACCACAGCGGCTACGGTGTTTGCAAACAATTAAATAGCCGAGGGACTTTGCAGCAAACCTCAGCGGTTATGCCAGTAGGTGCCCTATCGGGACTCATTTGGCAGCAATTCACAGCTCAGTCACACATATAATGGAGCTTCCCGTAAACAAGGAAGTCTGTTAGTCTTGAGGAAAGATTAAATAGTCCTTCTTGTAGAAAAGGATCCACAAAAAAACACTGAACTAATACTCACAATCCTGCAATGTAACCGTGGGATTGAAAAACAAAGCAACAATGGAGGCAAACATCAAAGACATAATAGCAGTTGTTTTTAATAAGACACTCATACTTTCCTGACCCACCTGCAATAGGTGGAAGTCTGTGATTTAGACAGACAATCGAAAAAAATAGTTCGACCACGTCGCAGCCTTTCTAAACACTTAAACTTATCAAAAGGCACTGTAAACATAGCTGAACAGAAAATGGTTACAAAATACCAGTGGTGGGTACATCATCCCGTCATCATCATGCCGTCATTATTTCAGGCTGCCGCAATCCGTACGAGGCATCGCGACAACCAATTGGTGTCGAGAACACACTTTCCGGGACTACGTTACATGCAGGTGCCACACAAGCAGCCAAAAAGGAAATAAAATAAAAATAAAAACAACGCATAGCTTTCAGTTCCACAGACCGCAACGACATTGTCCCATATTAATTCCATTTCATCAATTACCATACAGTGTGTGTGTGGGTGTGTCTGTTGTTTTGTTGGCTGCATGTCTGCTCGTGCGGCGCCTGTGTGTGACATCGTATCTGCGTTCTCGACATCGATTGGCTGTCGCCGACAAGGAACGCACTGAACTCATGATACCTACCTGTATACATGTCTCTCAAAGGCGTGACCTGTGGGCTGAGGTGGCTGTGATGTCACCAAGTCTGCGTGTGAGTCAGTCTGCGTGTGAGTGTCTGGGTGTGGGGTGTGGCCAACAGCAGCGTCTGCGTGGGTGAGCCGCGAGTGTCTCGGCATTTGATACACGTCTGAAAAGTGAATCGCACGCAAAACAAGCGCTTATAAAATTGGAATGTATTGAACTGGAACCGTATGGTGGGGGTTTGTGGGTAGAACCACCATAGCCTATTTACTAAAGCTCTGTGATTTCCAGCGCCTTATGGCGGACCTGGCAAAGGGTTTGTGGGAATGACGTGTGATCTCATCAGTGTCGGTATGTTTTGTTAACCCTAGCAAGCCTCCGGGCAGCAACTTGCTTGATTGGAGGCGTCTCAGTTGAGTTCAGACGACATCTTCGCTCGCAGCTGCATTTCACTGTTGAAGGCGGAAGAAAAAGAACAACTGTGAGATTTATTGGTTGGGACAGATAAGTCCAAGTAATGTGAACTCTCCAGCACTTGTGGATCGCAATAAGTTACAAACGGTATGATCAGAGCTTAAAGATACCATTTCTGCCAAACTGGGGGAGAAATTAGGTCATGAACATAAGTCATTAACTTTTGTTGTAATTTTGCAAGAACAGTCGCAATATTATGAGGAAAAAAGTCAGATGTTATGAGACTGAAAGTTAGGATATTGCAACCACACATTTGCATTTTTTGTTGACAACAGATATAAAGTAAATTTTAAGTACAGCAATTTTTTAAAAAATTAAAAAATTATTATTATTATTATTATTACAACTATCCTTTATGTCTTTTTTTTAACTCCTCCAAATGTGCACCATAACTGTGAGTGGGCACAAAAATGTTTAGGGGCGGGCGGGGGGTGATTCCTTGAAGTCGGCTGTGACCACTCCCACAGTGGCGCAGCCCTCGCTCTTAGGTCTCCCGACCTGTACTGGTCTGGGAAGTTAGCAACCCTGAGTCCCACCATCGCTCCAGCAAGATTTACTCAGTGCACCACATAGAATTTATGCTGTTCACTAATTTTTTTTCCCCTCCATCAGTAGATGAAAAAAAAAGTTGCAAATTGATTTTGTTATTCAGTGTGGCCCTGATAGTTTTTGAAATGATTTCTGATCTACTCAAGCAAAAGGACAGAAGGAAAGAATGTTGGAAAATTGAGAAGTCAAATACGCCTTTGGAGGAATGTGCATGTTGCATGTCTTAACCTGTCAAAATGTTCGGGTAATGTAATCACTGGTAGTGCAATCACTCAGACTGGAAGTCGGGGAAATTTGATGTGCAAATCCAAATTTGCATTGGAGAACATACACAGTTTGTAGAAGGTGAAAGACCAGCTGGTTTGTATCTGCATGTGCACTCATGTTACTCCATTTACTTAATCCATGCTGCACAGATAAACTGGACCCAGCTGCTCAATTGCGTGGTGTGTGTGTGTGTGTGTGTGTGTGTGTGTGTGTGTGTGTGTGTGTGTGTGTGTGTGTGTGTGTGTGTGTGTGTGTGTGTGTGTGTGTGTGTGTGTGTGTGTGTGACAACTCCATTGAAAAAGATGCACATCCATTCTTAACATCACATGGCATGGAAAAAAAATACTCTCATTAGGACAGGAATAGTATGAAAAATATATATTTGGCAGTTAAAGTATGACACTGCCCTGGATCTGCACCGCTCGGTGGCTTCAATACTTCAATACTCCCTGTGAACCTGAACAGAAAAGCCATACGGGAAGTAAATGGATTGATGAAATAATAATGCATTTACAGTCCAGTTGAATGACCATGGAGTCAAAGTATATTAAAAATAGAAACACCTAAGTAATTTAGCTGCACCTACCCTACAAAAATCAAGTGAATGCATTTTTTTTTAATTCGTTACGCTCCTTCTCTGAAGTAAGGGGACTATTTGAACCCCCCCCCCCCCCCAAAATTAATTTT
>CAAKHF010007047.1:0-24964 GCA_901007745.1 Hippocampus kuda
TACTTGATTGACATAGAGGGCAACCAATCAGATGACTGAATCACCGCTCATGCGCAGACAACGGCGCTAAGTGCTGAGTGCTCAGCTAGTCAGTGAATTACCTCTGTTTTTAAGGCAGGGGTGCCCAATATGTCGACCGCAATCGACCAAGAGTCAGCAGACTGGTCCCAAGTCAACTGCGAGGGTGGGAGGAGGAAATGTAAAAAAAAAAAAAAGATTTGTGTGTTTGTGTCTTTAGGTTTCATTTATGTTCAGGGCTCAGGCTGTTGCTCGTCGTGGTGTGTGTGTGTGTGTGTGTGTGTGTGTGTGTGTGTGTGTGTGTGTGTGTGTGTGTGTGTGTGTGTGTCTCTTTGCAGTAACACAGTAAAAAAAAATTGGCTCTTAGTCTCTGACTGGTTGGCCACCCCTGCTCTAAATTGTCCCTCGGTGTGAGCGTGGATGTTGTTCATTGTGCGATTAGCTGGCAATCGGTTCAGAGTGTCCCCTGCCTACTGCCCAAAGACAGCTGGGAGAGGCTCCAGCACACCCCGCAACCACTGTGGAATGAAGCGGATCAGAAAATGGATGAATGAAAGTCCCCACTGAGGGCCGAGGCACCAAAATGCACGGACTGCCACTGTCTTTCCCCACCAGGCTGATTCTGTTGTTTTGCGTTTGCCTTTCAGTAAGGCGGGCATCACCGAGGTATTCGAGGGCCACCATGGCCCCGTGACGGGTTTGAGCTGTCATACCGCAGCAGGACCTGTGGACTTCTCTCATCTCTTCATCTCCTCTTCGTTCGACTGGACTGTCAAACTGTGGAGCACCAAGGTGACTTGATGGCAGTTATTTTCAATCCTGTGCCTGGAGGGCTGCTGTCTTGGCCGTTTTCCATCTCTCCCTGCTGCAAAACTGTCCTGATTCAAATGATCCGCAAGATCGTAATCCAGCATCTGCAGACCTCGCTGATTTAGCCATCATTTGTGTTGCTGATTTAGCGATCGGATTTGTTGCAGCAGGTGGACATATAAAACAGGCAGGACGGTGGCCCTCCAGGAACAGGACTGTAAACCACAGACTTACAGTGTGCATTTCCAAATAGCAGTCAGAAGATGACTTTTTGTTGGGTTTTTTTTTCTCATTCTTGCCAATCAATTTCCTCCATGCAGAGCACCCGCCCGCTGTACTCCTTCGAGGACAGTTGCGACTACGTGTACGATGCCATGTGGTCTCCGACGCACCCTGCACTCTTTGCCTGCGTGGACCTGGCCGGACGTCTGGACTTGTGGAACCTCAACAGTGACACAGAGGTGACTCACAAGAAGAGGACTCGGTGGAACTGATCGTAACATTCCGTTTTTGGGGTGGGGGGAGGCTTAAGGTGATCATCTCACAGTAGCACCGCTTATTGTTCACCAGGTTCCCACTGCAAGCGTGTATGTGGAAGGGGCTCCAGCGCTGAACCGTGTGCGATGGGCTCACTCCGGAAAAGAGATCGCCACCGGAGACTCTGAGGGACAAGTGCAGGTGTACGATGTGGGCGAGGTGAGCGAAAGCAGCCACCAAATGAGCACATTCCAAATGTGGCTTGTTCTCTATATGACATTCGCAAGCTGAGCCGTCATTGGTCCTTACCTGAGCCCCTGAGGAAGTGACAAAATGGACACCCCCTGTAATGGACAAAAGCGGATGGATTTTGTTTGCTTATTTCATATTTCACAAATGCAATATTAATCAGAATACCGTTTGTAGACTATTGGGGTTGCATAGAACATATTATGCCAAAGTTGGGGTTTAACTTTTCCTTTAAGCACAGCAGCAAAGTTGGTTAGTTGATCACCTCTGCCATTGGCAGCTGCTTTTCATCATCTCTCATCTTTTCCTCAGCAAATCTGCGTGCCCAAGGCTGACGAGTGGACGCGCTTCGTCAGGACTCTGGCCGACATCAATGAGAACAGAGACGAAGCCGAGGAGCTCACCAATGTTTGACGACGCAAGCGCTCTTCTTTTCCATACACTACATCCCGAAATCACACGAGTGGAGCTTTGCCATCCGATTTATCCTCTAACCCCTTTTCGATATCCCGACTCGGCCTGGAGATGTGTGCAGTGTTAGATTTTAATAGAAAAATTTTGACATTTGTAGATATTGTTACATTTTGAGTGCATTTTAGGTTGACCAAAGTCTCTGGCAGCAGTACGAGAGCAAAAATCAAGCATGGCAAACTGTAAAATGAAATACTGTAATCTAAATCGGAACTTTTAACATTCTCTATGCTCTATGCTAATATGCAACCCTTTGTAGTTGCATCGTCATGCTCCCAATTTCATGCTTATTTTATTGTTTTTGCCAAGACAAGTTTTACTATTTCCACGACACCCTTGTGCACATGGTGGGAATGTGTCAGGCAAATAATGAAAAAAGGATACACCTGACCTGATCAGCACAAATTGGACACACTATTTCGCTGCAGCCTGTGCAGAAGTGTGTTACATTTTAACCACTTCAATATTTAATATTTATTCCGCTGCTTACACTTATTTAAAATATGGTATGTTTTCTTTCAAATGCTGCTTTGTACTTAAAGCACACATAATTAGCACTTGAAGCTTTTTTAACCTTTAAAGCAATCCAGGCTTCAGCGTTTAACTGTGTGCCATGCGGTGCTTAAGAATAGTACTGTATTCACATTTTTAAGATCAAAGTGGATTTTGTTGATGAAGGTATAATCCACAGGTCCTTTTTGTAGCCACTTTACCGTCCAAGCCTTTCCTTCTGTCTATGTAACAGTCTAGCTAGTCCTTATCGAAATGTATCTCAATGTCATGAACAATGGTTTGAGACCTTGTTAATTAAAAAACAATGAAAAAAATATGACTACCTGGATATTGTTTCTCAGTGCAAACAATTTACCTGTTGGACTAAAATGTGTGGAAATAAAGGCACCAGCGGATGGAATATATACCACTGGGACGTTGCAGGGCTTCTCCACATTGCAACGAGGCGATCTCAAGCTAGTTAGCTAACTGCACATTGCAATTCCATTGGATAACCATTGATGAGAACAAAGGCACTACAAGTTCTTACGTATGGACTAAGGGGGCGTTCGCTGGGCCCTGATTTAGCCACCTCCTAAAAAAAACAAAATTGAAAATTGGTGAAAAATATTTCAATGCAATCTTTCCACAATTGGGTTCTATGTAGTTGTCTGTCAGTCTTTGGGTGTTTTCACCAATTACTGTGGTCAACAAATATTTCGGCGCTTTTTTAAAAATATATGTATATATTTTAATCAGAGATGCAAGTAAACTTTTCTAGATTTTTGTCTGAATCTGCCCTTGTCACGTCAGGTTTCAATAACATCAGTAATATAACACAATGTAATAAGTCATATTTTTGAATTATTGGTTAAGTGCAGCAACAGGTGGATTTTTTCCTTGTAATGTTGTAGCTATAAATTGATAAAATACATGTTAAAACTCTATTGCGCAAACGTTTCTAGGTCAGAAAACAGTCAACATTTTTTAAATCAACATCAGATACATTAAAGCAGCAGTCTCTAACCTTTTTTGCCCCAAGAACCGGTTGAATGTCAGACAATATTTTCAGGGACTGGCCTGTAAGGCCGGATAAAGACAACAAAATAATATATGACCTGCATGAAAACTGTGGTATTTTCTAAACATAAAAATAAAAATAAATGATGACAAAAGGAACGCCCTATCTGACCGGAACACTCTCTGGTTGCTAAGACATGCCTTCAAAATAAGATATGTGGCAAACACAATGTGCATGAAAAATACGACCCAGCATCGCCACATATTGTGCAGAGTAGGCTTGGTGCGTGGGAATCTCCCGTTGAGATAAAGCCGTATTTTAAGTAGGAAATCCTGATACTGGCTATTAAATGTAGCCTTCTTCTTCTGTCTCCTGACTGGGCCTTTTCCCCTTCCCAAAGAAACCTTCCAAAGACGTTTGTTTTTACTCGTTTTGCTAGCTCCTGGGTTTCATTTTAGCTGTAACCTATCACGTGACTGAGAAGCACTGTGGACGGATGTTACGGGAGGATCCGGTAATTTTTCAAAATAAAACATCGATTCTGAAATAAATAAAAGTCATGTAAGTTATTTATTCTTTCTGTGCAGCCTAGTACCAAATGACTCACGGACCGGTGCCGGTCCGCGGCCCGGAGGTTGGGGACCATTGTGTTAAAGGACACATAAGGCTATATCTCATTAAAATTTGCAGGTGACCAGTGTTATCTTCAAACATTTACATATATTAAGATATCCTTTATTTGTCCCACACTGGGGAAATTTACATTTTGGAAAACAAAACTCAACTTTACTTGGTCTTTAGGGTCAGCTCTTCTCCCACATCGATGACATACGTCACTCTTTCATGGATTATTGTAATACTTCTTGAATTATGGTGATGTGCTTAAAGGTCCTCGGGTGCAGGATTGATACACTACTTGTGAAAAGAACGTTTACGGTCTCCAGCACCAGACTCATCAGCAAAGCTTGCTTCTGCTGTCAAACTTTTTTTAGGACTCAAAAGAAGAAACGCATGCATTTTTGGAAAGCCTCTAAAACAGGGGTGCCCATACGTCGATCCTGGTCAACGGTAGATCTCAGACATGTCCCAAGTAGATCCGAGGAGTGTCGAGGAGAAAAAAAACAACCATTTGTGTGTCTTTGTTCATGTTAGTAATATATTTTTTGTGTTAATGTGCGCTACACCCTAATCATCCTATCAGTCTCATTTTCACAAAAAATATTTAAAAAATAAAATAAAGCAGGTAAATCTTAAATTTACGGTGGTGCGTGATTACGACACCAGAAGTTGTTAGCGCTCAGCAGTTTGCAATTGCAGCTTGTGATCAGAGCTGTTGCATTATATCTTTTATCGTCATTATTCTCATTTAGAGTTTGCTTCGTGTACATTTCACTGAGGGCACGGGCAAAGAATAGGAACCTAGGAGGGCCCAGGGAAGCACTTTAAAACGGTATGTGTGAGCTACGATAGTGAACAGGCTGCAAAAGTGCATCGCATTCCTTAGTTTCAGGCTGTTTTTCATCATGGTGTGCTTGTAAGGGGCGATCCCGGGAGGTTGGTTGATCGAAAAGTAGATCTTCGGTCCAAAAAGTTTGGGCACCCTTGCTCTAAAAGATGAACAGTATTTCAAGTATTTAACATTCTTCACGTTCGGGGTCACATCCTAAACAAGGAGAGGCCCCATTTGAATGCACATATTGCAAGCACACATGATGGCTGAGACCTCAAATCTGGAAATACATCGTACTGCTGTGGATTAGATGGCTGCACTTTATCGGAATAAAACTCCAATGTCCGTTTTTGTATAATTAAAACCACATGGACGATTTATTTGACTAAAATGACTCGATTTATAAGCACATTATTCAATAATACTTAATTTCATGTATACAGAGGTCTGTACACTAGTAAGCATAACTTTTTTTCCGTAACATTACAATAAGCACACCATGCATCAGTGGATGTCGCCTCGTAACAGTTCTGTCTCGGCAGTTTTGTACAGTACTCCATTACGCATGTTACGCCGTCCTATGCATATGACGTTTACAATATGTACAGTGTTCATTCTCCTGTGATTGTGGACTCACGCGATGAGGGTTGCAAAATTCTGCACATTTTCAAAGGTTGAAACTTGACATGGTGAGAAGCCAGGAATTTACAAAATTTCAGATTGGCTCTTAATATGGAATTTTACTTGAGTTGGGGAACAGCCAAATTCAAAGTACAGCAATACCTTATCAGTTCCCCCAACTTTTCTATTACCGGTATATCATTTGCAAAAGTTCCATAGCTAAAAATTCCCATGGAAATTACCCAGAAACTACACGCCGCCCATTGCAACCCTACACACATCACACTGCTTACCAAGTTAATCACTTTCTATACCCCAGCCTTACTCACAAAGAGTATCAGGCGAAAAGAAACAGCAAAAATCATAGCTACTCAGAATAGTGCGTAAGGCTGTCTCCTAGGAATTCTGGAGTGCGCGATGGCGATTCCACAAGTCAACATAGTGCTGAAGTCTGCAAGGTGACAAGTTGCTGCTCCACGATTGGCTGAGGGATGGGGCCGCACCATGTTGACACATACGCTGCCGTTCTTGAATCTAAGGCCCACCCCCACCCCGGTGATTTGGGGTACACTGAAATTGAGGCAGCGTTGTTTTAATTGTTGTAAAATATCTTCTTGCCCCGACCCCTGGAGAAGGAGGATGACGTGGGGGGGCGGGGGGCAGGATGGAGAAGCGATATGAACACTCAGACCTTCCCTAAGGGGACTGAGCGGGAGCGGCAGCAGGCTCTGGAGGGTGGATGGACACCACACCCGAAGACTTGAATTTGGGCAGGTGGAGCCCAAATTTGTTCTCCACTCCAGCGAAGGTGGCAGCAGCCAGACGGTAGCCTCCCACGTGATCGGCATTGATGGGAGGAAGTTCTGAGATGCGAGACTTGGGTGTGGGCTCGGATCCTGATGGACGACTGCAATGGAGGAGCAAAAAAAAAGTTGTTTTTTTTTTCAGTCTGTACCCGTTAGAAATGTATTTGTAACCGTAATTTCCGGACGATAAACAGTGACTTTTGTCACAGGCTTTCAACCCTGCAACTTATTTAATGATGCGGCCTATTTAAAGATTCTAACGGCCGCCGGGAGCGCTCGAGCAGAAAAGGTAACAATGAGATGCTATCATGTGTCACAGTGAAAACAACCGGCCATGAGAGGGCGCATTTCACTTGAGCTGGACTGCAATCCGAAAGCTGTGTGGCGTCTATGACAGACTTGACCGAGCACAAAATAATTTTTATGGAGGCTATATATGACTGAAAATAGAAAATGTACAGCATTAATAAAATAAATACAGAGATATGTCAAATGGAACTAACAAGAGAAAAGTATACAAAAATAGAAAACAGTAGTGGCTTGAGAGCACTTTCTGGCATGTTGCATGCACCCGAAACATGCAGAAAACGACTAATCTTCCCTGCTTCATGGCTGTTCAACACGACTCACCGTGCGACACCGTTCAATCTCCCAAACGACGATATTTTACTCTTAATATCGGCCGAGTTACAATGCCGATTGCAGATACATTGGTTTGGAATAAGAACAGCTCAGCGTTCCGTCACACTTCACTTTGTGGCCCAGGTCTTATGAGATTTCCCACAAGATTACCCAACGCTCCTTTTAAAGTTACCGTGCTCCATTTATCAAATGTGAATACTAACTTATTCACTACAACAGTCATAGTATTGTTCACCTGGTTACATATGCCAAAAGAAAACCTCCCAAAAGACACTGTCGTGAAAGTTGACATGAAAGCGTGGATGGTAGAAAGCCTAATGAAGGAATGCTTGACCGAGTGTTTCGGCAAGCGAGAATTCTTTTCTTTTCAAAACAAACCATTACTCGAAAAGGAACGTTGCCTTTTCTTTTTTTAAACCAGTCGTGTGAGTGCTGTTTTACTGACGTGGTGCTGCCGTGTTACAGGCACTACTTGGAAAGAAAAGTTAAGACATGTCATTAAACGTTGAAACCTCTTTCTGTGCCACATCTTTCTTTGCAAATATCTCATGTTACAATATGGGCACCTGCGGCTTGTAGACAGGTGCGGCTTATGCGTGTACAAAATGTTTCTTCCCTTAAAAATGTACTTGGTGCGGATTATAATCAGGTGCGCTCTATAGTCCAGAAATTACGGTATGTATATATGTGTTTCACACCCACCCCCCAATCCAATATAGGCATGGGTTGGGATTTGCTCCCCCGCCATCTCATGTGTTTTCCACTTCATATCTAAGAAATTGGGGTGATGCCTGGCAACCCATCAAATTCCCTGTCTCCCCACTCTTTTCATGTTTCTCTTGGTCGAGTTGAAACTGTAAAATGAACTTCGTTGCTCTCTACTTGCAACAACAATACATTCAATTCCATTCCATGTTAAGATCGTTAGCAAAAATTGTCATTTGGATTGAGAAACAAAAAGAACTTACTGTCCTCCAAAGTCAATATAGAACCACCTCTGCAAGAGTTCATATGTCACCAGAGTCACGCCAAACTGGGGGGAGGACCGGCACATACGAGCTGGATGAGAGAGACAACAGTGTTGTGTCAACATTGAAAATGCGCGCGCGTACACGCACACACATTTGACTGAACAACTTTTCAGATTTGCATAATCTTGACTCAGACAATAGACCTCTTTTGTTTTCATTTCGTTTGAAAATTGTGACAAAGGTAAGGAAGCTCCCAGGGTCATGAGCATGTCTTCAAAAGTTACAGGGTCAAATCTTGAACAATAGCTGCACAATAAACTGTTTTCCACTGTCACTTATCTTTTTTTTAAAAAAAATAATTTAATAGTACCCTGAATTCAAGAAAAATTGTAATTGAGTCCTCACCAGCGAGTAGAAAAACAAACAAACAAAAAGCTACTCCAATCAAGACCTTAAGGAAGCGGATAATACCGCCCTACACACACCGTCACTACTATTCTATCATCATACACTCATTCCCTCTCACACACACACTATCTTTCTGTCACTCATTGACTGACCGCCGGCTCCCTTCCAGAGAGCTCGGAATCCTTCCTCCCGCATGATCTTCCGGAAGCAATCAATGACTCCGGAATAGGTGGTCTGACCCGCCCGGGCGGCCACTTGCAGACGGGTCTTGATGACGTCGGCTGGCGTCACAAGCGAGGCTGCTGGGATGCCTGGGAAATCAAGCCGGAAGAGACGACTGCTGAGATTGGCCCGATGACACAAGTTAAGTTCCGAATACCCTTCCTACTGGCAGGTCACATATTTTCTTTGGAACTTTTTCTCAGCTATTTGAAAGTAACGGTTGTGTCAAGAAAGAACTGTGATGAGTCTCAACTGAGACGTTATAATACGTGTGTTGTGGAGGAGCAAAGGTTTAGCCTGGGTTGTTAGCGGAAGTTACGGAAGGAGAGTCTTTGGCAGATTTGTTTTTATAGTATTTGTGACACTTTCAGAAAGAAGGACAGAGTGGACAGAGAAACAGAACGTGAGACTACAATGGCCAGCAATACAGAAATGTCTATTAGTTCAGTGATGCAGTAAATCCACAGTAATTTTACTGTGTTCATTTTGTTGTTTGTAGTGAAAGGACTGCGATTGGCTGGCAACCGGTTCAGGGTTGTCCCCCGTCTACTGCCCGAAGACAGCTGGGATAGTTAAAGGATATAAGAAGAAACAGAGTCTTTAAAAACAGATTTCTTGAAACTCCATTGCACCACATGTGCATCGAATTACTGCTCAGTGTCAGTGGTGTTTCATTTTCGAGAATGATGTGCAGTTGCACTAAGAAGGCAAAGACGTAGTGAAGTGTAAAGATTGATGTGGAGCACACGACGCACTTGTATTTTACTTTGCAGGTTGAGTAAAGAACGAAATAGAGCAACTCCTGGACTCCTGCTTATTTGTTTATTCCAATTTACAACTCCTCACAGTCGGTTCTGCTAAGCCCAGTTTCGCGCGGGTGGACGTTTTCGACCTCCTCTTTTTGTTGCATTGCCTTTTGAAGAATAGGACTCTCAGCGGAAGCCCATACTGAGCAACTCCTTGGAAAATGGACCTTGAAGTTCAACAACGCATGTGGGGTCTGGAATTTATTACTGTGTTCCAAATTGAATCACTAGCTAAGAGAAATTTGTTTTCGAAATCCAAGCCAGCAGAAGATGGATTCTTGGATAACTCTTATTCGGTGACACTGAGCGAGTATCCTGTGGTATGGGGGTGTGGTTGTTTCCCCCGGGCCCCTCTCTAATCTTCTCATAAAACGGTTGGGGCCAGCAACCATAGCTAAAAATTTTCCAATTGCAAGAGATACACTCTGCGGTGATTATTTTTGAACACGGACTCACAAACGGCATTCGAAACAGCATCTGCGTTTACCCGCAATTGCTCCAGCCGTGAGAAGCTGCAAGGGGCCGAGCCGACCTTGGTCGTCGGCCATTGTAGACTTGAGGTGGGCGTAGGCGGGGAAATAGATGGCGGAGAAGGGGATGTCCCTCAGGAAACAGGCCTTAGCTCCCTAGAAACGCAATACGAAGCAAAGCACCACCCAAGAGTGAGCGTAACCAAGAGGCGGTGGTGGCGGCTTGCGGAATGTACCGGGACATATTTTTACCTTGTAGAGTCCAAAGAAGCCCAAGTCTCGTACCACGTTGAGTGCGCTAACTCGTGGCCCGGTGGTGATCTCGCCTGCCACCTGCAGACGGATTTTCACTATCTCCAGAGGGTTAGTAAAGATCACCTGGGAGCCTCCAGCCTGCAAGAACCACGGCAACAAGAGCTTGTGAGCACACTTGCACTAAACCCCTTCCACATGGGTGCTTGATGGCGCGTGATGCCACTTACACAGCCGCCAGCCAAAATCTCTGCGAGCAAAGGGATTGAGTTGTCCTTGTCGGTGAACTTGTCTCGTACAAAGTCATTCACCTGTGAAGCGCATGTACAAATAAAGTTAGCGGGTTTGTCTGTCCGGGAAAAAAAAGCCACCATACATTTCAAAGAAAGGATTTTTTTTCCCACCAAGAACTAACTAAAGGCATATTTTCTCAAGAATATAAAGCCAAGATTTTTTAAGGCATCATTTGAAGAGTAAAAGGCATATGATTATAAGAAGTTGAATTGTTTTTGCACTTTACTTCTTCCCTCGTTAAACTTTCACTTCAGCATTTTAATGTTAGATTTCAGCTTGGCAAAAGTTAAAGCGTGAATCTTGCCAAATTTCTGAAGTGCAAAAACTACATATGGTTCCTGATTTTATTTAGGGCTGCAGCTTTCAAATAGTATTAAAATCAGTTATTCTACTGATTATCCCTTTGATTAATCAAGAAAAAAAAAAAAATTGCATTAAGAACAATAACAACACAAAATATGCATGTGAGGTGCAAGAATACATTTTCTCCACTTTGGCTCGGTGTGACAAGAGACCGAGAAAGATTTTGAGACGATAATGCGTGAGTAGCTGCATTCGGCATTGTTTGGGGAGGAAAAGAGTTATCTATCGGTGTTTAAGTTTTTACAAGTCCAGTTTGCCATGTTATAATGTGGAGAACCGTGCCAATTAAAACAAAGCGGCCAATGTGCGAAAAAATGTGTTTTTATGGCCACAATTAGCTGTTGCGGCTTTTAATCAGGTGCATTTTGTGTCTGGAAATTAAAATACTGTATTTTCTGCACTATAGGGCGCACTTAAAAGCATTCCATTTTCGCAAAAGCCGACAGTGCGCCTTATAAATGGATCAATATTCTGATTTCTTGGACGTAGTATTCTAAATGTTCTGTAAAGCGCTTTGTTACAGCTGCAGTGGTGGTGAAAACTCGATATAGATTAATTGTATTGTATTCCTTTAGCGTAGCTTCATCTAGTGGATGCATAACGCAACCGCAGGCACTATTGTAGCTTCTACTCTATGCGCCGTACAATGCAGTGCGCCCTATATATGATAAGAGTTTCAAAATATGCCATTGAAGGTGCGCCTTATACTGCAAAGCGCCTGAAAATGCGGTAACTAAAAATCTAGTTTATCCAAATCCACAAGTACTCTATCGTATTTTCAGTAGTATACACGCGAATGCTGGAAATTTCAACAATTGCAGCCCTCACATTAATATTACATTGTCGTATTTCTGTTTAGCAAAATCTTTGTCCATGTAATTAACCTACAAACAAAAATAAATTAATTGCTCCTCATAGGAAAAAAAAAAGAAGTTCTTTTGAGCCTTTGTAGTGATCCAAAATGGTCATCCCGTTTGATCTCTACATTAGTGTACGAATGGAGGGGACTCACAGTGAGTTTGATGGCTTTCTCAGGTGCCACACCAATGAGCTGAGGAACCAGACCTGTGGGTCATCATGCGCGAGAAGCGTTTGTAGTCGTTTGCGATGCCAACTGGTTAGTCGAATGGAAGAGACGGAACAGGCAGGAGTGGTTCACTGTGGCGTACCTCTGTAGAAGCCAAAGAAGCCTTCGTAGCGGAGCACTTTCTTAGCGCAGTCAAAGCTGTTCTTGTACATCAGCTCCCCGACAAACGAACCTGTGGACCTCTGGTTCTGCATTCGGGTCTTCACCAAGTCAATTGGGTACACCGCCGTGGCGCCCGTCGCTGGGCATAGAAACACAAGCTTGGAGCAAAGCGGATTCTCTCACGATGTCGATGGCCGCAAGGAAGAAGAACTCACCTCCAGCAATAGAGCCCAAAGTGAACCTGTAAGCAGATTCTGCAATTTGCAGCCACACGGGCCTCGAACTGTCCCCTTGAGCATGAGTCTGGGGAATCATAAAACGGAAAATGACGCCCGATGCAAGTGTTGAATAGTGAATACTGTATTTCCTAAAACGGAGGCCTCTACTCTTAATAAACTGCCCCATCCCCATTTATCACAAATAAGCGGTGCAGCATTCGTCGCCTCATGAGCCATTTGGAGTTACTACTTTGCTGTAAGCATTCTTGCAAAGCATACTGTAATAAGTTCCAAAATATTACACTGATTGCAAATGAGGTGTGTACGCAATTGGGCTGTCACGAGTCAAGACTTTTACAATCAATTATTTTATCCATTAAGCAAATAATTGATACAATTTTAGTTGGCTTTTTTCCTTCTTCGAGATTACTGTTTATTCATCGATTGTTAATTATTTCTAAATTTTAAGTGATTAAAAAAACCAATTAAGCAATATCACGGGAGACGGGTAGATGTTGTACTTGCAAACATTTTAAAACTGATTCGGGTACTTGTTCGGTCATTTTCCAAGGTTAAAGTGGATGCTCGCAAATGTTTTATTTTAAATAGTTGAATTAATAAACACCAATGGGGAAATATACATACACTATGTACACAATTTAATGTGTTAGATGGGCAGTGGGGGGGACAAGTTACCTGTTTTTGAGTTTCAGCCAGGTTATATGGAAGACTTCCTTCTTCCAGGGGAGCGATTCTCTCAATGTCGGCAAGATTCAGGCGCCTGACACACAAGTACAGAGATGAGCCACTGTTGACAACTGATAAAAGAAGTGTTGAACTTGACCCCGTTTGTTGGTTTTACAGCAATACGCGAGCATGTTTACCCAGAGGGGGAGTGCAGGCCTGATAACTGGTACAGGATGTCAATCTCCATTGGTGTGATTTGACCAAACTTGTTGGCAGCATGAACAAACTCCTCTGTAGGGGACAGATAATAAGATTAAACACACACACACACACACACAAAATATAAATAAAAGTTTCCTTTCGCATAGTTGTTTGGAAACAAAAAAAAAAAAATAACTGCACGCACCTTTGGTGACCAACGTGTCATTCCAGGAACCGGCCAGTGTGCTGTAGATTTTGCGGATCAGCTCCATGTTGTTGAGGAGGGAGTTGAAGGCGTTGAAGTAAGAGAAGCTAACCAGGTGCGAGGTGCTGCCTCCAGCTGCCTGAGAAGAGAAAGCCACAAAAAAAGCACCATTTCATTACAGCTCAATCTCATGTCTCGAGTATTTAGTACTACTATTGAGACAAGACCAGTTCATCGCAGTGCATATGCTCAAGACCCACCAAAATTCAGTTGTACGTCAAACAAAATGATTCAAGCGGCCTTTCTTTAGGCATTTGAACGCAAGAAAATTGCAAGCATGAAAATGGAAAAATCCACAACTTCATGTCTGGTAGTGGCCATGTGTTCATTATGTGCCTATGTGCAGAGCCACAGGCGGATCATGAGTGATGATGGCGAGTTTGCGTGTGAGTGTCCAGGCGTGAGATGCCGTAGACAACAGCTCCTGCATGAGTCTGCTCATTGTGTTTAATAAGTGTTTCGTGGGTCTTCCGGCGGAAAGTGCACCGCAAACTGTGGCTGTCTTTTCCAAGAAAGTATCCTGTAAAAATCCATTTAAAAACGATGGTTACAAGCCACAAATTTCCACGGAAATGATGTCTTCAGCAAACTGATATACTCTATAAAAAATAAAATAAATCTGCAATACAGCAGGGGCGCAAACAATACTGATGACTACCTAAAAAAGACAGACAGTACTTGCTCTGGAAAAAAAATACTAAGCAGAAGCTTCTCTGATGTTGCAAGACTGCAGGTAAATTAGTACATGAGTTGAGGATTGGGTCATGTGATTTTTGTTGTTGGGTGGAATCTGACCACCACACATTAGGGCTGAGTAACTTTGAAAAAGAATCGAATTGCAGTTCCCCCCGCCCCCCCCCTAAATATCACAATTGCATTTAATAAAAAACACAACCAATACATTAATCTGCATTACAATAAACCAGATTTATTCGACAGGATTAGCTTTCCGCTAACATAAAGGCAAATGAACTATCAATTTAATATGAAAGTGTAAGAGACATTCGCTCGGACAGTTGAACAGACTCAGGAAGAGATTGTCTTTTCTGCCAACAGGAGGCGCAGTTTTCTACGAAGCCACTCCTCGCGCTTCTTAACTGACACCTGACCTCTTGCAGCCTCTGCCGGCTTTTTAATGATAGTGTACGCAAATTACAAGTGATATATCAGAAAAACACTCCCTTCCTCATTTACATGTCACGCCCCTCGGAGGCCAAAACATCCTCAGTACAAAAAATGGATACCTTGTTAATTCAATGGGTATATTTCGCATGAATTGAGACACTGCACAAATTCAAGGACATCTTATCATGCTGCCCACCCAAAATTGAACCTTCCCGTTTGTACTATCAGTTAACAAGGCCTCAGTTTCATTCAGCTCAAGTTGGCCCTTTTTTCTGTGTGCTCTAAAAACACGCTTTCGAGGTCAATCAAGCATACAACGAAATGAAACTTTTAAACATGATAACTTTTAGTTTGTCTATACTTTAACAGAAAGATAGCTTGTTGTTGTTGTTGTTGTTAACTTGCTTAGCACTTTGACGTGCAGTCATTTTACTTGAGAAAACCTTTATTCGTCTCACATTAAGCATTCACTGCACCAACTTCACAAAATTCTACTAAACAAGTGTGCTGTAAAAAAATAGTCAGTCAGATGACAACAATAATGTCAAAAAATCTGTGGCTTTAACATGTCACCTTTTCATATTTCATGAAATATATGGCACTTCTTAAATCAACACGGCAGTGAAAATTCCTTTCCCCTCATTCGACGAGGCACTGTGAATAAACATTAATAGTGGCTATATCAATGGCATCTGATTTCCCCAACAAAAGTTTCAGGCGATTAACTGAAGCCATACTATGAAAATATTCAAACCAATGTCTGCACTGACCTGTAAGTAATAATTGATTGATTGATTTTCAATGAGTTACAGCAGAAACTTGGGGAAGGTTCACACACCTTCATTCATCGATTCGCCTGCTACTCCAGGAGTTGGCAAACAGTCCCAAGAGGCAAAAACAGCGGCAATAGTTGCCCATCTTCGCAACGACTATCCCAAATAGCAGCAAATAGTTGCCCTCTATCTTTCACAAACAGAACGTTGTCTCGAAGCATCGCTAACAGTGGCTAAATGTGGTGAATGAAAGAGGCGACCTCCTGATTTGTGGCAACATTTAACAAAAGAAAAAAGGTTGCCCAACCTAATATTCCCTACCTGCGCAAGCATTCACCGCCCAGTGAGAGACCACTCTGGGCAGAGGTTCAAAAGAAATAAATGCATAAACTTGGCCGAAAGTGAGCTGTTCATGTACATGGGATTAACATCACCTGGAATCACCAGAGAAAAAAAAAAGACTGTCACACACTAACTCACCGAGACGAGGTTCTCCTCCACAAAGGGTGTGAGCATGTGGTGCCTGATGGTGGCCATAATGTCAGAGAAGTCCAAGGCGGAGATGACCCCATTCTTCCCTTTGTCCTTCTGGGCAAAGGCCTGCCGAGCGTGCTCCAACTGCAGCTCCTGCAAGAGAATGACACTGTGAAGCTGCGCTAAAACAGAGGAAACAATTTAGTGTCCCGTCGCGATGCGACAATGAAGTGAAAAGCAAACGCCGAGATGTTTCTTGGGTCAAAATACCTGCAAGAATTGGGTGAATTCGAGGTAGTTGAGACGTTTCTTGCGGTCATGGCCAAAGTGCAAATGAATGAACTCACAGTCCCAGTTGAAGGGAATGTGGTGGTGCACGGTGGTCTGGCTGAAAATGTCCCGCACATTTTCTGTGGCAAAATTACACATATTTAAAAAGATAGGACTTCAAACTCAGAGTAGCGCAAAGAATTGTTTTCTCAGACGAAGAGGGAAACAGTCAGTTCATACATGCTGGAGGGAGCTAGAAAGAGCAATTATCGGGTTCAAAGAGTCACGGTAGGAAAAGTCCATATCTGCCGGGGACTACACAAACACACACAGAAGGTGCACTGATGATGAGGCACGCAAACACAGAGGACATCAAGTTGGGAACCGGACTAACGGCAAGCAATGCTGTGTGGGTTTACGGATCAACTGGTCACATGACTCGAGCCCGAAGGCGGTCAACAAACAAAAGACGAGACAATGGCATGTACGTACCAAAGGAAATGTCTCCAGTTCCAGTCTTGTCAAAGAGCTGGAAGGCAACTATGAAGAGAGCGTCAGGTGCACACAAGACGGACTCAAAAGCAAGAAACTCCTGGAAAGAGATGAGCCTGTCCAAGCAGTCAGACAACAAAAACATTTTTTGATTCACTCTTAAAGAAGTAATTGAGGTCATAACGAATCTAATAAATGTTTCAAAGTAGTGGTTCTCAAAGTGCCCTCGCTAGGAGCACAACTAGTGGTATGCGGGCTCTTTCTGGTGGTACACAAAAGTATCCAGTTAATACAAATAAAGATTTCCAACTTGTAATGCAATTCAAGAGATCAGAATGACGCTTGTCGTTAGACGTACTGCCTGTTTACACTTTTTGTTTTGAAATCCAGTACAGGACTTTTTTTTTGTAGTATAGTACATTTTGAAGTACACTTTAGTTGTGTTTAACACGAAAAATACGCGTGCGCATTTTCTGTGTGTCATTTGTGCACAAGTTGTCGATCTTATCTTTATGAGGTAACAGTAGCAAGTGCTTTATCAGCCACCGTTTAACAATTAGTACTGTGTAATGTTTTGGGGGTTCGTGGCACAAACCCGTCCTTGGTGGTGTCGGCCACAGCAGCCAGCAGTTGTACAGTTTTGGGGTTGTGGTGGAGCTGTGTTTGCAGTCCCAGATACTTCTGGACAAAGTCTCCGGGGGTCATGAACCTGTCTCCATCCTTGTCCACTTCGCTGGCATACTGACGGTACAAAAAGACACACGAGAAGATTTACGTTGAAGTCGGCCATTGTGACTTGGGGACTTCAGCTTCACAGACCACATAATAACGCTTCACGCTGCTTTGTGTGTGTGACGCGTGCACTATTAAATAATCACGTTAATGTGTCGCATGAGTATCACTTTATATCATCCACAGTCTTGCTAATCCGCAGCATTTCAGTTAGAACACCTTCAAGGACCACGTTTGTTTGGAAAAGCTCCAGGGGAAAGAGCAAACTGAAACGGTTGAGGGGGAAAAAAAAAAGTCAAAGGATAGTGATACGACAATTCTGTCAGTCATTCATAATGCATTTTTCAGTGATCCCCACCCCCCAAAAAAAGAACAACTTACATCATTTCAACGATTAGACTTCTAAATTTGAAATTCAGTGTGGTACATGTGATGGTAGACACAAGTAGAACTGGTTCTGTGAGCAAGCTCAGAACTTAAAACACTATATCTCCTATATCCTTAAACACTATACAGTATCGCCTATATCCTTTTCTTTGACAGGCTAGCATTAAGTATGTGGATTTGAAGGCAAAGTTGTGTTTAGTTTGACGGTAAACCATAAATTACAAGAAGCAAAACTACAGTATTGTGGCCAGCAGCCAGGCTGGCTGGTCATGATGTATTTTCAAAGTTACGTCACTGTCTGACACACATCACCCTAGAGGCTGGCCATGATGTCTCAGAACAAATTAACATATTCCCAGGTGTCATATATCTGTTGTGGGCGGCACCTCAACAAATTCGGACATGTCAGACTGACCCGACTGAGCTAGTGGATGTATCTTTTTGGCTTGAGCTTGTATGCTATTCAACCCCGTGCATGTCCTCGCAAGTACCAACAAGGGCTTGTCATGCAAGGGTCACATGGTCAGTCACACATTGGCCATGCCAAGAACATCGTGAAGGTTAACTGTTGCTGTAATAAGCCAAGGTGGCTTATGGACTGCCCAAGTATTTTTTTTTAATACGAAACGTGATCAATGGAGTGGCCCGGCTGGTAAAAGGCTCCTTAAGCACTTGCTTGCGTGTGTTCTCAGCTGACAACAATGCTTGCCCCTTTATTAAGCCTCACGCTGAAGAAAAACAACAGTGCCAAACAAACTGACACGCACCCTTAACGCATGTGTTTTGAGCCTTGACAAATCACTGAAGAGATTCAACTTTAAATGTCAGCGTATTTGGTTTCAATCACTTGTCATTTAGAGTTTGAGTTTCATTTTCTACTTTGTACATAAAGCAATACAGCTGCCTTTTACGGCCATTTAGCGTTGGCAAACAGTGTAATTTAAAACCTGTGACACAAACTCCTCAGCTCACTTACCAAGCAAAATCAGACTGGACTCACTCTTTCTTCTCATGCACAGTCTGAGGCAGTCTTGCCTAATCTTTTTTTTTAAGCCAAGGTATTGGAAAAATCCCACACCAGGGCACCAAACAAAAATGTCACAAAAAGTATGAATGAATAATGATGGTCTCTTCTGAATTTAGTTAGTGTGAAATCTGGGCCTGTTCAACTAAACACATACTTGCACGAAGTTATGCATTTAATTGTTCTGCCTCTCACTATACATCGCTGAGATGAACAGAGGTGTATTTTCAACCAATAACTATTTTCTGACAAATTAAGCTACACACTAGTGAGCTACTGCACCTTGGTTCAATAACGCTCACAAAAATTTAATCAAAACATCTGACCACGGAACATATTTTAAAAGTGCAATACTCACCTTCTGGAAGATTGCTTTGAGCTCACTTGGATCCCCGCGTTTGGTTGATTGCACCTACAAATAAAAAAATATATACATATATATATAGAAAAATCCAACAAAAATTATAAGAGGGTGATAGGGAATTTGAGGCTGTTTACACATCCCTTCCCCCGAACAAATATGTAAATTATAGCCTATGTTGGTGTGGAAGGCCAGGCCAGAGACGCACGTGTACATTTTAGCTTGCAATGAACCGAACTAACGCTGACGCTACCCACAGGTCGAACCTCGAACCAGCCCTGGTATCGACATGCTAACAGCTAGCACGAAAAGGACGCGACCCGTTACAGTGACTCGGGAAAGAAAAGGCAAGTCAGCTAATGGATTAAAAAAAAGAGAGAAAGAGGGAGAAAAAGGAAAAGACGTCCCGTTTAGCGTTTTTGTCAGGAAGAAAGTAAGACTGACAGCTGGTTAGCATTACGGAGCTATCCTCCCTCCAGCCTGTTGGGAAGTGTCATCAAGGCCAGCAGCCGCCGACCGGCCGCCGGGCGTCAGCTAGCCCGGTGATGCTACAAGGCAGCTCCGAGCACGACGCCCGCTCGTCTGGCACACACTCGCTTCGACTGTTCCTACACACGAAAACGAGCAAAACACCAAGAGAAATGACGGAAGTAGGGGTTGCAAATTGCAAAGGAAACGATGCCGAAGTCACCTTGACCGCCATGCTGGTTTGACGTCACGGATAGTATGCGGTGGGGGGGGGGCGAAGAGAGAGAAAGAGTGAAGGAGCAAGAGAGAGACGACGGAGGAGGAGGTGATGGGGGCGGGGGTGCAGACAGTCAAACAAAGTGCCAAAGTGAATCACTACAACAAAAAATGTAAACTATTTTACTCATCAAAACGAAACGTTGATGCGACCTTTTGAGCTGGTCCCGCTGATGATGCCGTTTAGCACTTTTGTTGCAAGACAGATGATTTGCAATTTCTGCCGACTATCCTGACCACTTTCCTCACAATAGGTGTCAAACTCATTTTTAATCGCGGCTCACATTGTAGTTACGATTTATATCAGGATCGTGATGATTATGAAATCAAATACATGTTAAATCATCACACCGTTGCCACTGTGAAAGCGACACAATGTTCTATATAAGGATGTCTAACACAATAGCAATGGAATTCTCTTCGCAACTTTTTAAAAAAATCGACAGACCTTTAACATTTCCTAAAATGACGTAGTGCGTAACACTGCGTCCAAGGGTGCAGCCAGTTCAACAGAGTGAAGCGCTCAAACAAAAATGCAAACTATTCACTTTATCGCTTATCAAACCGAATCAGTGTCATTGAAGGGCGTGTTGCTTTTCTCACAAATATGAACAGAACACACGGAACAACGAAGAACAACCAATTGAATCTGTGTATCTTTTTTTGTATTGTTCTCCTCCCAACTCTCTGCTCTTGGGATTACCGTTGGCCCAATCTGGAGTCATTTTAGGTAAAAAAAAAAAAATAATTGGCGTTTCACATTGGAGTTTCCAGTGTCAGTAGACGAGGGAGCTTTCTTTGGCAAACTCATCTAGAAGTTATGTTACTTGTATCAAAATGTGAACCTGAAAATGTGACCAAATTGATGTCTATGTGTTTTTTGTACACCCAGGTGGCTAACTGTGTTTTCTGCTGTTGAATGGGTGAATGTGTTGGCTTGTAATAACAGCAGGTGGAGAGAGTAAGTCAAAAGTTTTGTAAAAAAATTGTCTTGTTAAAAAAACAAAGTTCCTACTAATAGTATAGGAGTGTTGTTAGTTTCTATTTCATTTTCCAACGCGTGAAAAGCCGAATGTTGTACTGTATTTTACGAGACTTAAGTGCACTGAGTTGCCCTGTGTGTGAAATGTGCTATGTACATAAAGCTGCTTTGCGTTTATAACACAACTGAAATTCATGACCGATAACAGAAATGTTTTAGCTACTGTTCCAAATCACAAAATAATAATCACCCTACGACTATTATATTGTTATTGACGCTTATTCACACGTATTTTTTAATCTTGGCTGAAGAATGATGTGACTTAATTATAAGCACAATGATTTTTTTCATTTTCCATTTCAAAACTTTTATACTTTGAAGAAATATTGATGAATGCAGTGTGATCTAACATTCCACAATATTTAGAATTTTAATTAAAAACATATTTTGTTTTTACATGCAACAAAATTGATGGATGGATAGCCACCTACAGTCATGCCGTCTCTGATTTGCTGCTCCACGTCACATGACTACTGTACCGCGTGACGTTACTTGTAATGGCTTCCTACTGCTCATCGGGATTTGCAACAAGATCTGGTAGGTGACTCAAACAGGTCACGCGTATCGGTGAACAACGCACCCGAGTAAAACGCAGAAAGAACAGCCGTCTTACGTTCACACCACGACTTTGGCATGTGTGCTAACTGTGGGGAAGTATCTCCGGCTGAGCAAAGTAATACATTAAACAACCAGAGGGGAACACACACACACTTATTCGAACAGCGTGCGTTTGAATAACATGCGTTTGGACTGATCACTTTTAGCTTTTATCAAAAACACATCAATGCTGTTTTGCAAATAAAATAGATGGAAGACTGTTACACTTATACAAAGCATCACACTTATATTTTTTTTATCACTTGTACCACTAGTATATAATCATTTGCAAGTTTTTTTCCCCCACCCTTTATTTAGCCAAGGCGCACATTTTATATTCGGACACATCACAGCACAACACAAAACAAAATTGTCACAAATGTATACGCTGAGATAAAGATTTGCTTGCAGGACTGGCCGGTGTCCTTCGCCAAGTGTGCGGTTTTGACCTGTGCAGGTCCCCCACGGTGCGACTGTGTCAGCCACATCGACGCTTCTTCTGGAGGAAGTGGATGAAATCTCATTCATACAATGTAGTTCGTCCAGCTACCGTCAGGCCTGCTTATCCCGTACCCAGGGTAGAGACTTTTTTTCCCCGTTTTTCAAGTCAAGAAAATAGGCTGATACAATTTTTTTTTCAGGCCAATGCCATTACCAATTATACAGGTTAACGCATTTTTACATCGGCATTCTTTTTTTTTTTTAATCAGAGATACACGTTTTAGATAAATTGTTTGCACTGATACTGAATCTGCCCTCCTTTTTTCTTTGGCAGGATAGGTTATTATAATCATAATTATATAACAAGAAATATAAAATGTTAGGGATATATTTAGTAATATTTATGAATTTAGAGTTAGGTTCAACAGCAGGTGGAATTTATTTCTGAAACGTCATTGCTACAAAGCAGGGGCGTCACTAGGTTTTAAGAACAAGGGGGGCTTAGCCCCTTTAGGGGGGTCCGGGGGCATGCCCCCCCGGGAGAAAATTTTTCTACATTCTATTAAAAATCCATCAATTCCATGCACTTTGAGAGCAAAATGAAGAGGCTATGAAGAACTACACACATCACATTAGTATCCTCTTTACTATGATGGGGCTTCCTCCCCTGGACTTTAACTGGACTAGATAATAGAAATTATAAAGAGTTCAAAAGTTCAATCTTACTGTAAGCTCCGATTGCATTTTGGGAACAGCCTCGCAAGTAAAATTAGCCTTGAGATCTGATAGACTCACCTGTCCAGCAGAGCCCCCCCCCCCCTCACTCTCTGTGCATCTTTGGCCTGATTCCTATCAAATAAATAAATGTATTTATTTTATATTTATTTATTTATTTTATATAGGCCAAAATCTCAATAGGTGTTGCCTCAAAGAGTTGGTGTAATGATTATTTATGTATTTAATAATAATATGGTGCTTAATTTTTTATTAAGCACCACCTTAATTTATCCAAAAGGGAACAGTGCAGTTTCTGCTGTTCCTGGAGATATTTTAGCGGACGATAGTCACTAGTTTTACCAGCATGGATGAATTGAATACTTAATTTACCTTTCTAAAAAACTGTCGAATATCCATCCTGTCGACTCAACCTGACTTTCGGCAATGAACTGTCAGTTGTTGCGTTAGCATTTGGTGTGGCGATGGTGTCAGACTGTTGTTTCTGTATGCTTGTTGCAGAATAACGAGACACCGGACACCAGAGTGTTCGTTATGTGCCGCTGTCTTCAAAACTGCCGGCCGCACAAACAAGCGCACGCACTTCTCCCGTGCTGCTGGGGCAAACCATTCTGAAAGAGGGGGGTTTCACTCCCCCTAACAACTGTCGCCATCGCCACATTAAATGGCAACACCCGCTGCGTTAAGGAAACCTGGGAGATTTAACATTAAAATAATGGCAGGTTATCGAAATATAATTGAAAATGGCCACATTACATTGGATTTGATGCAATATATTAGCAAAAGTAAAGGAAAAATAAATAAAATCTTTTTTTTTTAAATAATGCAATTAAATTATTTAGGGGGGCTAAAGACAATTTTAGGGAGGCTGAAGTCCTTCCTAAAATAGGCCTAATGACGCCAATGCTACAAAGCATGTTAAAATCCATATTGCAAAAGTGTTTATAAGTAAAAAAAATTCAAGTCTGATGTTGCTAGGAAAAAAGTAAATACATTTTTCTAAAATCACTGTCAAAAATACATCGAGGGACACATAACACCACCTTTGATTAAAATTAACACATATTTGGAGCTGATGGACATAACTAACATTTGCAGTAAATGGGAAAATATCCATCCATTTTCCGTTCCGCTTTATCCTCACAAGGGTTGCAAGGGGGGTGCTGGAGCCTATCCCAGCTGTCTTTGGGCAGTAGGCGGGGGACACCCTGAACCGGTTGCCAGCCAATCACAGGGCACACAGCGACTAACAACCATCCACGCTATGGGAAAATATATTAAAAAAGGTCTTTCAGCATATGTTTATTAAACTACTATTCTTGTTTGCAACACAAAAAGGGCAGACAGCTCCTTGTCGGGGTCACTAGAATGTCTTATAAAGTTAAATGAAAGAAAATAAATTGTACCTGAAGTTTTCTACAGTAAATAAAGTTTTCCAGAAATTAAATCTCAATGAATGTTAAACTTTCATTTATCTTTGTTTCAGTTCAAACAAAAAGAGCAAGTAATTGAAAAGTTACTGTAAATCAGTAATTAAATAGTTCCCTGAAGTTAACCCAGTTTTTAATAGATCTCATAACTGCTGTCAGATAAAATAAATAAATAAATGCAGATATTCATTCAAATATACCTCGAAATTTGCCATAACGGAAGTGTTATTCCCTCTCTCCTTGACCATTGTGAACTACTGAACTCATGATGTGTCAATTTAATTTCTTATTAGTTTGTTTCTGGATATGTCGTCCATATTTCATACGGCTTTTTGGACAACAATGTTTTCTCTCCTTTCCGGCTATCAGCACATTGAACAGCCGGATTACGTTGGCACTGGACTGGTCCCAGAATGGCCTGACTATATTGAAATCAAAAATGCAGAGCAAATTGAAGGCCTCGCCAGAGCGTGCCAGCTAGCTCGACATGTGCTGCTACTAGCCGGGGAAAGTCTGAAAGTAAGCGTCGACTTGCACACACAGTTCTTGTTTGTGGGTTTGTCATAAAAAAAAAAAATGACAGTGTGATATGTTATATATATATATATATATATATATATATATATATATTTTTATTCCAGGTTGGTATGACAACAGATGAAGTAGACTTCCTTGTACATCAGGAAACAATCCAGCACAACGCATACCCCTCCCCTCTCAGATACGGAGGTTTCCCAAAATCCGTTTGTACTTCAGTCAACAACGTGGTGTGTCATGGCATACCTGACAGGTACGCGACAAGTGTGCTTAAATCCTTGACATGTTTGGAGAGAAATCCTGGACAGGAACATTTGTCTCTCTCTCTCTCTCTCTCTCCCTCTCTCTTTCTCACACATACACACACACACACGCACACCCCCCCCCCACACACACC
>CAAKHF010007049.1:6363-42662 GCA_901007745.1 Hippocampus kuda
AAAAAGAGAGTAGCAGGGCAGCACAATACAGAAGCTGTGTTTTGCAGCTGGAGGGGGGGGGGGGGGGGTGTCAGTGCCCGGCTTAATGACTAATGCACTGCGATGGAATTGGAAGAGACAGCGGTGTCAGGCTGAAGTGGAATAATGCCTGGAGCCGCTTTAGTGGCACACATAAGGAACTGTCACAGCGAGCTGCCTCACAAGCACAAATTGTCGCAACTGCAATTAGCCTTTGCCGCAAAAAAAAAATACACTGAACGGAAACTGAGACTTGAGTCAAGTAATTTTTTGGGCATGTGGAAAATGAGAAAAACAAGCATTTAAGTAGAGCTACTGTTGTTGTGTCATATGGAACTGATACAAAAACAATCGGCAGAATGACTCAAACACAAGTGGTTTGGTGTATCGCAGAACTAATCTTTAAAGCAGGTAACGACATTACGCACAATACCCAGAGGAAATCTACACACACTGCTCCAATTAATTTACAAAGATACCAGAGACAAAAGACCAAAAAAGTATACAACAGCTTCAAAGGGGGACATATTCTGGAAAATTGACTTTAGAATTGCTTTAAAACTAAAATCTGGGTCTGTGGATCACCTGCTCCATAAGATTATTCTGACCATCTGGGGCAGATGTCAGAAATATACTAAACATGTTCAATTTCTGCAACTACCGGTACATGTACACGTGCACAGATCTACAGTAAGTCTGAAAAAGCACATTTGAGTAAGCCTGGTTGCCAAGAATTGATCACTAAGAACAGAAACTGTGTCAGGTGGGTTTGTGTGCAGTCATTTTTGCCTTTTAAATTGCCTTTGAAAATAAGTCCAAGAGCTCTTTGCAGCCCTGATCGGGCAATCGCCTAGCAGCTAGCTGCTAGCCACTCGACAGTATTGCTACAATGGCAGCGTAATTAAGTACAGTCTTGTTAAGAGTCCTCAATCAGTGATTGAACATGTTTTAAGGATGACATTGATAGTGGCAACAATTTGTGACGGCCATATAAACTTTAATTGTGGACCGACGAGCTAGCAGCATCCAGTCGGGTAGACAAGCCACAACATGCAACCAGAAACAACTTCAAAATAAAAGTGCACCAAGGTCACGATGTCCCTGTACTATATGGAAAGATTTTATTTTGAAATTGGCCTTTTCACTGCGGTGGTGCTGAGTTAAGGTCATGCATAGCGTGAGCAGTTGCAGCTGTGGCTGGCTTGACATACTAATTAGACTGACACCTGAGTCAGGAAAAGTTCCTTGAGCATTTTTTTTTTGTTTTAAATTAATCGAGGTACTTGAATTGTTGAAGAACTTGTTTCATAATGTCTTTTAGGTTTGTTTGTTTTTTTAACACAGTTAATTGTCAAACTATCGTTTTCACAAATACTGCAATCAAATACAAGGAGGCAATGTAACCGGCCATCCTTTTTATTATAGCGCATATCCTGTTTAGGGTCGCTGGGAGCTGTAGTCTATCCTCACCAATGTCGGGCTAAAAGGAGCTTGAAAGCCAGTCAATCACAGGATACATATAACTTTTGGCAGACAATGAGACACTCATACTCACATGACCGCTGACTGAATCACTGCACTATAAGTGACCACAAGAAGGTCATCGATCTTAATTACAGCCTCGAATTCACATGTTCAGTTTGTCTGAGTTTCAAAACAACATTCAGACCATTCACATATGGTTTACATTGGAGTGACATACTGGATAAACGAAATGATCCAAAACTGACACCTTCGTGAAAATGTACTGCAAACAAAGACAAAGACAAAGGTCAGGTAAAGTTTAGCTCCATATGAATGGCCAGAGCCAATGCCGTGGTTCCACTTGATTGCCGCTTGGCCTTTCAGCAAAGCGCCGCTTGCCTCAATCATAACTCTCTGCATACATAAAAAGCTGAATCCGAAGCCTCACGGAAAGCCAGTATTGTTTATGACCACAATATAGATTTTTATAAAGCTCCCAGGAAAAAAGGAATTGCGCTTTAAATTACGAAGATGTCTCCGTGAGTCGTCACCAGAGAGTTATTCGAGCCCCGAGGCTCGAGCAGCTCTATGGTTGCGGATGGAAGGTAAGAGGGACACAGGGGAGCCAAAGGATCCAGAATGGCCTTGAGCACGGAGGGCCATTCATTGAGTATGCTCGGAATTAAAGTTATCCAATACAATAAAACTATGGCCAATGTGAGACTTTTGTGTGTGTGTATGTGCGTGTGCGTGTGTTATGTGATATAAAAAAAGGGCAATATAATATATGACGGAGATTTGGGATATTATGTGACCAGCGGTGGGCTGTGAGCATATTTATGCCATCAGACGTGATATAAATGTGGGCGACTCAAGTTCATCAGAGTCCCCATTCCAACATCGGTTTGCAAGTTGAAATAAACAGCATTGGCCAATCAATTGAAGAAGCACTACACAGAAAGTAATTGCAACAAATTGACGAAACGTACATCGAAACACTCAGCTCATGGGCAGCCATGACTTCCGAAGATGAAGCTATTTTGACAAGAGAGAAGTTCCTTCCCTGGCGGTATCTCCAGAGCGATGTGAAGGAGGGAGCCGTTGTGCATGGTGCGTTGTCCAAAACAAGACAATACAAGACACCTGTTCAATTCCTTGAACAAGTCGCACCTAACTGATCAAGTGAAAGCATGAAAATGCGAGCAAAGTTTGCCTGGCCTGACCACGTAAACATAAGTAGTTTAGTCGCTAATAGCTAGCCGGCACATTATAAGGCATATTATTTCTTATTGGTCCATTTCTTCATAGTTTAATCTGTTATTTTATAATTTTCTTGATTTGTTGTACTAATTGTGGCTAATGACCAGGAAAAAAAACAAGTTTATGATGCATAACCTTCAATTGAACTTATAAGACCTACCGGACGTGACTTATCACTTTCCTGTCACAGGTTTTAATCTGTTTTCACGTGAACCCTTTGTTGCAGGACTTGACCTGCAAGCTTTCCAACGCCAAGTCTCAAAGACAAAGTCATGTGTCAACTAGCATCAGTGAAGCAAAGCCGGGTAGCAGTGTTGCTCATTGATGCGATGTGGCTGCGTGGCGTGACTCCTGTGGCCGCAGAGTCGGACGCCAGGGGCTCACTGCCCCCCTCCCCCCCGGGCTGGGTAATAAATCACTGGGACGACAGCCATAGTGACCTTTACATTATGGCGCACACCAACGCAACGCATGTCCTGGACGTGCACACAATGCACTACGTTTCACAAGTGTTTATGCTGCGCTTGTGAAAAGGTTACTTTATTGATTCAGGCAGCCTCATAATCACGCCACGGTCCTACTTTTTAATATAAAAGATGTGGGCTGTCGAATGAAAGGAAAGAAAAGAAAAGCCAACGCCCGACACCCTGAAAGTAACAATATGTGGTTGGTGTCAAGATTAATATCATACTCAAAACAAATCAATAAGCCAAAGCATCACATTCTCCAAGACGGCACATCTAATCAGAACTATCAATCCTTCATGTCTTGCTCGGCTCATAGTCATTACCAGCCAGAGGAGCCCAAAGCCATTAGCTTCGACGCTGCCTCGCCAGCGAAGCGGCGCACCTTGAACGGAAGCATGGTCAGACGCCCTCTGCGCCGTGGAACGAATGAATGGCAAGCGCAAGGCGCGTCATCATGCTAATGGGCCGTAGTAAATGGAGCAGCTTTGGGCGGTGAGGGCTGAGTGGTCTGCTCCGTGATCCAGAGGCGTACCTATTTCACGGTGTCTGCCCGGGACCTGGCCACACTCACTCACGGTGATGGAGAGCTCCATGCGGTGTCCACATTTAAAGGGTTGGGGGAGGCACGAAGGGTTAGTATGAGGAGCCATCATGGTAGCCGTCCGTAAGCATTAACTTTCAGGGGTCTTGATCCAAGCATCATGTCATACTCATTTGTTTAGCGGCTTCTAGCTCTTAGCAACACATTACGGACGTGCCAGTTCCACGGCAACAAAGGACATTAAGACTCATCTGCATGCCAATCATGAAAATGGATCCGGTTGCCAGAATGTGCATGTGGGAAATCAGCGTTTTCTTCCTGTTACAACACATTTCACAGTGACTGACCTTGACCCGTCACACGACAATGATTCATTTGAACGTAAACCTCGCAGGTCAATAGATGAAAGAATGCTGTTAAAATGATAAGTGTTTGGTTGTAGACAATCGCAATGTTTCCCACCAAACATCAATCCAGTCACCTTTTTTTGTTGAGAAGTGCCCCTCTTAGTTAATTTTGTAAGGTATGCCAAGCTTTCAGCGGCCGTATGATGCATCCGGTGGCTGCTCTCCCTGGAGGAACATGAATCAATTTGCAAAAAAAATATAAGGCAGAAGGCTGCACAGTGAGTCTTTGAAGGTGACTTTCACCATTCAACATGACACGAGGAAATAGAGAGGGTGCCTTCGGATACAAGTTGTACTTTGACCGTCGTTGGAAAAAAAGTCAAATATGTTGAAAATATGTTTGTACACTGTTTCAGTTTGTTTAAAAAGAACCTGGAGCCAAACAAAACAAATGAATCTCTCAAATTAAAGGGGTGTTGGGATTCAATTTCAATTGCTAAATCAGAGACATTACCAAAAATGCCTCTTTTTTAGCAATCGTTTATTTGATGACAAAGATGGTGAAGATCTTTCGACTCAAACAACCTTAATGTGTTGGTCATCTCTAACACAAGTTACAATAAGAGAGAAACAAAATTCTAAAGAAAATGACTGAAAGCTAAGTCATATGATTGCATCAGTGAATCAATGCTGGTTCTGCCAGTTAAAAAAAAAAAAAAAGGATTCACCCAAGTTCCTGAATGAAGCAACCAATGCTGTTATAGCCTCACTCAAACCCTACTACAAGAACAGAAAAAATAAAATAAAAAAATGACGTGACACGTCGCCCAAAGCGGCGCCTCTGACGATCCAAACAAACTCTGGACGCTAACTGAAACTGACGAGTGCACAAAGATGATCAAGCCTCAACGGGAAGGACAAGTGCTCCTGGTGCTGCTTTGCTTCTGCCTTTCAACACAATTCTATTTGTTGGCTGAAATACTGGTTTGAAGCAGCTTGTGTCAAATGTCATTCAAAATTAATCGGCTTCTTGTCTGAGTGTCAGATGACATTCTCTTCAGGTATGAAAATCGAGCAAGTTGACTGTTGCGCCTGGAAGTGCACTGACAATAGGTCGAATGTCTGTCAAAAACTCATGAGGTTCACGTTATGTCCAAACCATCCGCAAAGCAGGTCGCTGAGAAGTGAAGCCGTTAAACCACCGATACGACATCCAGAAGGTGCATGTTGCTCTGCTTAGCTATTGAAAAATTTGTTAGCTTTGGCCTCCTTTGGATTAGATAATTAAAGTTCATCAGCAAGCGCTACAGAAGCCTGGTGGCAAACCTGATCATTTGAATCAGATGTGTTTGAGGAGGGAAATATTTAAAACACGCAGGATAGGTCTCCTTGACTTCCGGGGTTAGTGACCCCTGCGTTAGTGTATTCCGGAGTTTGGGTGTGAGTTGCACAGTTCACTGGCAACTTTCGCAGAAGACCCCGAAGGACGTGTTGGATCTCAAGGAAATTGATTCAAAAATAATGCACATCAGAGCCTTGATTTAAACAAAACAAAAAAAAAAACCCCAAAAAAAACGATAAAAACGAAAATAATTAAAAAACTAGTACAATGAAAATATTTACACACAGCAAGCAACTCCACTTGAAAATGGAAACAGCAACAAGCTCAAGGTTGCAAGTAAAACATGATCATCTTTTCGTTCAAACACTTCTGCCCCTTCGTACAAGAAGGTGATTAGCTCATTCAGTACCAGCCAATTCTGGAGCAAGACTGAAAAGACGTTTAAAAACGTCTTTGGGAGTGAATGAGTGAGAGGAGAGTAAATTTGCATTTGTCCCGGAAACCTTGCAGAAAATATGCTTCTCATGTCACAACACATGCTGGATGTCACCATATCTTGTGAGAGTTCAGCTCATATTTGATGCAGCTGAGAAGATGATGAGACACCGTGACCTGTTATTTACGAGCCTGAGGGACTGTGAGACAATCAATTTAGGAAGCAAACAATTAAAGCGGAATGTGAACCCTGTCAATGACAAATTGTGTTGAGACCATGCACACGCATTGAAACACGGGATTAAAACCCCGTGAAGTGCGTCAATCTATCAATGAGAGGTCACGGGGGCCCTGAGCAGGCATCCATCAGCCTAAGAGGCACATGAAAAGGCGAAAAAGGCTGACTGAGCCACAGACGTTTCTTTGGATGTTTGCTTTTAAAACTAATGTGGGGATGAAGCACACACGCAGTATATCAAGATGTTAGGATTCAATTTTCTGTCGGCATAACTTTTATAACCAGTTGGGCTTCATTTAGGATCAATGAATAGGGGATCATACTTTTTTTGCGCATATTTATAGATCAGAAATATGAAAAACATGCTGAATTTTGGCATTATTTATCCAGGTCCTATGTGTTGATCGGAGTTGATTTCACTATTTGGTGGTCATCATCAGATTTCACTATTTTAATTTTTGACAAAAACTAAATATATTAGCTTAGTTTTTACAAAACGACTCGAATCTAAAACCAACGAAATGTGACTCCTAAGTTGTTCATTTATATTATTCCTCCACTGTACAGCAAACTGGTCACCCTACGGTACAATGCTGCAGATCTTTGCAGTAGCACTGCTGAATAGAATAAATAATTCATCATTCTTGTGCTAGACCCTGTAATAAAGGCGCCGTCTTTATTTGCCGTGTCTAAGTGAGACGGATGATGTTGAAACCAGTGAGGGCTGAAGTGAATGCGACTTCACAAAAAAAAAAAAAAAAAAACTTCATCATTCTACTCAAGGAGCTCACATAATGAGTCTTGTTCGTTAATTTAGTCCCAATTCACAGTCTATCCCCATTTGACTTTGCATGATAGTGACGACAAAACATATGGCTTTCTCAAGTATCTGGGAACTCTTGCACACAGGTTCATTAGCTTCCACTACCTGACCCTCAAATCCAATATATATTTTAATATCTCCATTTGTCTTTTGGATCTGCAAGTGTTTTGTGTTTCACATGAATGCTGAATACACACACATGAAAAAAATGTATCCTGAAGGTGAGAAGTTTGTCTCTTTCTTGCTAGTTGCCTTCAACCTTGTGCATGTATTTCTCCATCAAACAAACTGAGAATTGAGTCATAATTTTGTTGTGATATGTTTATGACTTTAATTTCACTTCAAAACTATTTCTATAATATATTTGGCAAAATTGATACGTGGCATAGTATATCATGCACTGTCATGAACGGCTTTATTTGAGACGTGCCATCCTGTCTGCCAGGACTGGTGAATCATAAGATATAGTGATAAATTCTATTCAGATCTGTGTGTAACATGTAGTTATGTTAGACATTTAATTTAGTCAGGAACTATGGGACTCAACAAAGACACATTTGCAGAAATATGGTACTTTTCATTTGAAATAACCCACAACAAACTCGTCTGAGAGTGACAAGGGATAGTCTCGCCCCGGTGACAAAATGTCAGAGTCTTGACTTGCTCCATTTGTGCAAGCCTCATTTGATGCTGCCAAATGCATGAAGAAAGCTCGGGTCGCATTTTAAAAGCGTAGCGACATGACCTTTAGCTGATTGCTGAAGCCAGACAGGTTGGCAACGTCCGTCCCTTACAAACCGCAACATTTGAAAAGTGATCCGATGGTGCCGGAAACAAATTAGTTCATGCCGATCAAATCCTCGGCCCAGAGATGTCTCGACTAATAACGGATAAAAATGCAACCTGAATTGAACATTTTGCTAAAAAAAAAAAAAAAAAAAAAAAAAAAAAACAAACCAATTTTGGTCTCAAAGAGATTCAGGATTTATTATCTTGTTTCAGCCTCAAGTGGACTAAAGTGGACGGCAGCGTGACAATAATATCCTCCTGCATATTACTGTCCCTCGGGTGCAATATTGAGCCAGACACTTATCAACTTAGAATTAAAGTTTAAAAGAAAAATAACAGCGAGTTTCTATATTCAGATAGACTTACTGCATGCAGAATGTTAAGTGTGAGCACAAGGCAATAAGGTGATTATTTGGGTAGCACAATGTGCTTGCTACAAGACATCGATCTCAGTCGATTGAGAACAACAAACTAAATGTATCACGGTCAACACGTTTTTGCAAACATTTTTTAATCTTGAGGGGCAACTAAACTTTAGGCTTTCATAATAATAGTGAGAAAATAATAACATCCATCCATCCCTCCATTTTCGGCCGCTTATCCGGAAAATAATAACAATTGTGTAAAAAGTAATTAAATAATATACAGGATTGAGTCATATGCTGAATATGAATAAAGGATTCTGTTCACCAACAGGTGGATTTTTTTTTATTCTAAAATATAATTACAACGCTTAGTAAAATCTGTATTGTGCTTTTTTTACGTATAAACAATATATATATATATATATATATATATATATATATATATATATATATATATATATATATATATATTATATATATATATTATATTTATTTTTATTTTTTTTTTTAACCTGATGTGCTAGAAAAATCTGAATTTGAAATCCATATTTGTAATCTGCTTCAACAATTTGCTGTTGACCGGCATAATTCTCTCCGTTTTA
Source organism: Hippocampus kuda (assembly GCA_901007745.1). Classification (NCBI taxonomy): domain Eukaryota; kingdom Metazoa; phylum Chordata; class Actinopteri; order Syngnathiformes; family Syngnathidae; genus Hippocampus; species Hippocampus kuda. The sequence continues at coordinate 15,055 of CAAKHF010007049.1, forward strand.
CCATATTTTCACATCTAAACATTTTGTATTTGATTACATTGTACTGCATTTCAGTTGTATGCGAAGGACCGCCATTGCTCATCCAACAAGTTGATCTCGACCCTGATCACTTCAATGAGACAAAGCACGAAGACTTGTAGCGTGAACTTAATATTTACGGTGTGGTGTATTTCATGGAATATTTTGCGGCAAGAGTTTGTTTACTGCTTGCTTTCAGCATTTATTTTGTCATACGACAGTCGCCTCTTGCAAATACTGTCCAAGTGAAAGATAAAAGGTGCTAGTCATCGCGCAACAGTGTTACATACGGCAACCCATAATCATGAATAATTTCAATGAATTCAATTCATTTTAAAATGAAAACAAAAAAAAAATCCAGGGCAATGACCTTCACCAGCTGTGCTACATTGTCACTGCCGCCACCCCATCCAGCCAGTCACAGTTCCACATCAGAACATAACCTTTGTGTCGTCAGCGGGATATTCGGTTAATCACAAAAGTCAGAATCCCATAAAATTTTGGAAGGCGACACGGGCAGGTGTTTGGTTTTGGTGCAATCGAAGGTGCCAAATGGTAGTTAGCTCGCCCAGCGGTGTCATTAGCTTTCAGCCAAGCAGACAGCTTGCTGGTGGCTGGCCCCTGATCTCGGCATGCTGGTTTCAAGCCGCCATGTGTGCAGCTGCTTCGGACTCGCTCTCCAGCTCACCACACAGCAAATGCCGCACTTGCCACACAGCAAAGTTCCATCATGCAAATTCAAATTTTAATCTTGACATGCTCAATCTCGCAAGCTACTGCACACCATTACTTGGAAGTCTTGATGGAAATCAAAGACTTCATCATCAGCAGTCGCCATTGTCCCATCGAGGGCCGAAGCCAATCATTTGCTCATCGGAAGCGGCCGAGGAGTGCTCAACAGAACTGCACTCAATCATTTGGAAAAGTAGCAGCTGATTTAGTCTGCAACCAAGTTGGAGAAATGTGCTCAAACGTGACAAAAACAATAAAGGGCTGAATTCCTTTATACAAAGTTTGAGTCTACCTTATTCCATTTTTTTAGTAATCAGCGGGAGAACAGAGGTTGGTTTCACCCAAGTTACCTATTTTGCACCCAAATATGCAGAAAACAAGCTTTTGGTCAAATGATGTATTTTATGCATAAGTGACTTATACGCTAATGTTTGCTTTAGTGATGCCTCAATCATCTGAATCGTCTTTTTGTAAACAACCACCACAATAAAAATGTGTTTTGATAGCACAATAACATAAATAAACAAAATAATAAAATAATACATTGACATATGTTCACCAGTGTAACATTTTTACATTTAACAAACTCAACAAATGATTTGCACGTGTGCTATTTAGTATTAGTAGTATTCAGCGGTGCGTATGTATGTGTGCGTATCTCTTTCCTCATTTCTCTCTTTTGTGACACTCTTTCTCGTCGATTCAGCGTAACAAAACATTTTGATCAATCACAAACTGCTTGTCAAATTTCATGTTCACATGCATCAAGCATTGTTTTGATACACTGTGATCTCATCCACAAGAGACCCAGTGCTGCTATGTGTTGGCCATCGTGTTTCTTTGTTTTTGTATTTTTTTTTAACTTTCCCATCTCAATGACCATACCAGAGTTGGCCAGGGCTTTTTTCGGCCCATTCCCATTAAAAAATAAATAAAAAAAATCTAGTTGACGATAAGTGCCGTCACTGGCACTTCACGTTTGGATTCCCATTGACATTGACATGAACGGCACTCAAAGTTAATCATGAGGCACTTGACCCCCTGGAAAGTATCGTCATACATAATTTCTACATTAAAAATCATTGTGATTGGGGATGTCCCGATCATGCTTTTTGGGCGCCCAAGTCCGAGTCATTGGTTTTAAGTATCTGCCGATACCGAGTCCCGATCTAATACCTCGGCAATGCATTACGAAGCAAAGAGCGCTCATTCAATTTTTCTCAAATTAATATAGAAATATACATAGATCAATCTTATTTAATGTTATAGACCATTCCATGAAATAAAAGCCATTTGCTCCCTGTAATACTCTCAAAATAAACTCAAAAGTACTCTATTTGTATTCCCCTTTTTTTTAAGCACTAAATTTGATGTTACATATATTGAACATTTCAATGTGTATCTGTTCATCCGAGAACTTGTTTCATGTCAGTTTTTGGTTCTGAAATTCTTAGTGGGTTTTTGGCATTAAAATTGCAATTGGTAAACAATCACATAGACATCATTTTTACAGTATCGGCTTGTGCGGACTAAAATGACAAGAACTTTGGGTGTTCGTGAGCAGTTAACTATCATCTTCAAAACGGCACCATCAGGCACAATTTTCCTCTCACCTTGATCTTTCTGTTTCTGAAATGATGTTGTTTGACTCAGTATAGCTGACGCGGCTGAGGTTTGAGGTCTCGACAGGTTGCAACTTTCAACACGTTTTTGCCACTGTTCTTCACAGACGGCTTGGCACGACAACACCCTGTCAATGTGTAACGTGTTCACGATCAAAACCAAATTACATTGTCAATTATATTATCAATGTATACAGTATACAGCCCACAGGAAGACCGATTGTACCTTAAAGTGCAGCCCTTACATCTTCAGACATCACCATGTGAGGGAGGGTGGGTATACAGAAGGCCATCTGTTGCCATGTCAGCAGCCATGCGTCAGCACTAAAGAGGCACAATCTGTTTGATGTTACCTGCCAAAAGCAAAAGCGGCATTCAACATCTAGATGTGTATTTGGACAGTAAATCAAAGACCACCACCTTGAGAAACTGCTTTGTTTTTGTTTTTTTTGAGCAGGAGCCAACAGCAAAGTGCGTCAACTGCTTCTGTCTATTTTTTTCCCCCCCTTTCCACAATTTTACCTGGACATGATGACAGATGCAAGAAGCCCCTCCGAGTCCAAACATATGGAATGTCAGTTGGATGGGCGACACTTGTCAAGGATTTATCATTTCAGCTAGGAGTTTTCTTTTCCCCAGGTGTTTAGCCGAATGCGATATTGAGTTCACTTATTGCAGGCCCATGATTCATTTGTGATGCAAGACAGCTGCATACTGAGTAGAAACCCATTGACTTTGTTGTTTGACCTGAGATGTTATGTTTTATTGTCTGCAACTGGCACGCGACAGGTCCAGGTGTGGGTTGCTTAGTTAGTTTGCCAGATAATGCAAAAACACCAGAACTAATTATTTTTTCTAATTACAGTCCACTTGCATTGGGGCCAACTGGGGCAAGTAACAGCCGAGAATCAAGAGAAGGTGAGTCAACACATTTTATACTATATCATACTATATCATAGAACCACCACCGCAAAATTGTGAGATTACAACCACAATTTCCAGGGGTTTTTTTGTTTTTTTTTAGTAGGTTCAAAATTTTGGCCGCCGCCAATTAGTTTTGTTCTGCCAAAACCAGCCTTTTTTTCCAGGTGAAAGAGAGCAGAGAAATGACCGCAACAGGCTGCTAAAATACAATCATTTGTGGTGGTGACGACATGTGGAAATTTGGTTTGAAACACTGTTGATAGCCAAGGCCAGAATGCAGGACGGGATGAGTCAGCAAACTGAGGCAACGTAAATCCATCTCCAATTAGGAGCATAACAACATGTATGTGATTGAAACATTATTTTTTATTCCTCTTTCCAGATCGTCTTAAAAACACTTTGAAAAATGTGCAGGACTCTCGTATGCAACCATTGACGTATTCATCACATCTACAACTGCGTACTGAACCTTATTTTCAGTAATGCCGTGACTGGCTGTTGCCGATAAGTCTGGCCATCAATTAAACAAAAATGACATCACTGTTACTTTATATTTTTAATGTCTTAGTGATAAGCAACTCAACATTTAATATTGCAAAACACAAAAATAGCTACGATGACAAAATAAAAATAATAAAAATAAAAAGTTTACTTTTAGAAATCTGTGCCTCAAATGGTGACGCCGAAGCATCTTGGTGGACGGGCAACGAGAGACATACAACACAGCCAGCTTTCTTCACCACTGGATTGATCGTTAGCGAAATGGGTGTCCGTAGGTACTTTGTTATGTTTGCTGACTGTACACTTGGTGGCAGTGTTGCTCTTAAAATCCTGTTGAGGTGAAAAAGGAAGAAGAGTTGTTCTGTCAGGGCGACTAAGTGAGTCATACAAATTAGTGTTGTGCTCTGAATAGCCTGTTAAGAAAATACTGTGTTTGGCTCCACTCTGGCCTTGTTATTTTGCCTCCCGACACCATATAGATAACCCAGTTTGGAACGATTAATGGTATGTATGAAAACCCACTTCAGTTCTGCTTCGTCTGTTCTTTAAAAAAAAAAAAAAAAAACATCCTCCGTCCTCAAAATGGGCATCCGTACGAACGATCCACTCTGTCCCAGGGTCAGAAGGCCCATCTCGGCGAAAAAGTACCGTATTTGCTCTTTTGACATGTTAGGTTTCCCTTTCATTTTAAAATTGCTTCTTTCGATCTGTCACGGCCCTGCAGGTTATTACCGTGCAGGGGAAAACAAAAAACAGTTGATTGACTCTCTGGACTTTAACTTTAGTTTGAAAAGTTGCCTTAAGGGTCCTTCACAAGGACAACTGGCTTCATGCACCACCTGTCAATAATGTTAACGAAGGCCCGCAGCACCACACTGGCGCGGTCAACTGCAGCACCAGAGGGCTAGCTGGCAGGATAAACTGCATCTCCCACATGGTGTCCAACTTGCAAAAGCTTGCAGCAGCACTCGGCCTGCAAACAGCTGCAGGAGGCCACATACGCGCACGCACACACAGCTCCGACTTGAAAATGTATGCCATTGTTAATCCAAACAATAATGAACACGTTCAGGAGGGAGGTGGCGAGGGGGGGGGGTGTCTCTATTGAAGTACAGCAACACTCAGAAAGCCAATTGTTCCAACACTTAAACACTAAAACAAGTTGTTCAGAACCTCGACAGTAGAACACTGCACAGTTCATACTATTAGTAATGAAAAATATGATTTATCCAGCAATGTGATATTTGAACTGCACCTACAAAGTGAAAAAAATGTTCACATATACAAGATGCATCTACAGTATACAGTATAGTAAGTAGTGTAACTTCAGCAGAGTTGATTGATGAAGTTAAAAAGCAAACTGAAGACAGGTACAGCGACGGTATTTTTTTTCTCTCTGGGGGATAAGTAGAGATTTGACCGATATGCAGGCGGACTGAGGGGGGAAAAAAAATGGATTTTCATGACTTAACTTACTTGAGAGGTTAACTCGATTTTTCCGTAAAAGTCTGATACACACCACAAGCATTCGTGTGAAATTGTGGAACTGCCGACGTGGAGGAAACATTTTTGACTGGTGAACTCATTGGAATGTATTTGCAAAGTATGTTCGAACGTATTGCTAAAAATGTAGGCTAAATGCTCAATTGTTTCCCTGTAATGTTACAGGGCATTGACTTGCGCATACGCAAGTAAAAAAAAAAAAAAACTATTCTTTAAGCATTTGGCCAATATTACACTAATATGTTTGAAAATTAAGTAAGCATACATTGTTTTTTTGGGGGGTTTTTTAAATGGTTTTATAATAATTATGTCTGCAGTTTATGATTTCCATTCAACAATTTTTCCATTAACGCCACTGCGGATTGACAAGTTGCACATGTCAATAGCTTGTGGCATTATGGGGAAAAAATACGTTTTTTTTTGCATTTTGCCTACATTTTAAAAAATATATTCGCCCATACTTTGTAAATACGTTCAAAGACAGTTAGTACACTAACTCTGCAAGTAACAAAGATTCAACCAGCCCCTCCCTGCCTTCACAAACGCATGCGTGCTATAGCTCCAGCACAGACACAGGAACAGGAACCTTGTGAACTTAATCTTGTGCATAATCATGTGTGACAGTCAAATGTTTTTATGATGGCAAAACGTTGCAGATCTGGAATCTGACATGGATTGTGTTCGAATGTGTAATCAACCCTATACTACGACTGGTCATTTTATTTGCAGTTCCTTCTTCATCAAATTTTGGTTCGTAAATAGATCAAATTGTTTGTAAAGCCTGGAGGGTTCGCACCCAAGTGGAGTGCCGTTCACTTTCATAGCCTGCGTTTTACGCACTGCAAACCTTAAACAAAAGTGTTATGAATGTTTGTTGTGGACGCGGACCTCCCGTCACATGAGAGCTAATCAGTTTTAATGGATATGTGCAGCATAATCGCGGCTGTGGCCCACTCACGGAGCATGAGGCTTATTACGCTGGTAAAACATTAATGAGCAACTAGTAAAAATGGTTTAAAGGGCCTCCCCAGGGAGGTGGGAGCCCACAAATCTTTACTCATTTGAGGGTGTTCGCTGGAACATGTCCTAAAGACTAAATGGACTAAACATCAAGTCATTTTTAGAAAGATTTTAGAGGTTATTTTTTTCCCAATTTAATACGCATCTCTGGTGGTATTGGGCAGAGTTCCTCAATTAAAAGTGAAAAGATCCAGTTCACAAACATTTTCTCAAGATGAGTATCATATTGGAGCATGCATGATAGTTAAATAAAATAAAAAAGAGAGATGCATTCCTATCATATTTCAACAATTATTGATTTCACTTTGAGGGAGTCTGTTGGGCTATTAAATGTGTACAGAATAAAGCATTCACATGTCCTTGATAGCGTCTGCTGTATTGGGTCTGTCTCAGTGACAGACTGAGGCTGCTGTTGTCTTCTTCTCTGATCAAAACAATGTTGTCCTTTACTCTGATCAAAACAGTGTGTCCCCCTAGCGGATACACCATGAATTGCACCGTATTAAAAATATTCATTCCCTGTCTTTTATGCATTTTTTCACTTTTAAATTATCCTGTGGGCCTGATCAAACCTCCTTGTGGGCCGGTTCCGGTCCGCATGTTTGACATCAATGGTCCAGTGACTAGTCAATCAGAAATAATCACGCCGAAAAAGTTTTGCCAAGCATTTTCAATGTTGTCCTGTCATCGAGTTACACTGGACTTTTCTCCTTCAAAATGTAAACATTTTGCACGAAGGACAATCATTCCATGCACGTTTGCACCCACTACCGCGTAACTGCACTTTCTAAATTCCAAACGGTTTCACCTGTAAAGTCATAAGGGTGGGTAAAGTCAGCACCACTTAAACTAGTGAGACGCTTCAACAGTCTCCCATTATCGTAGATGACACAAGAGGTTGTTTCCAAAATGGTTGCCTCGATGTGTAGGACGCCATCAACACATCGTTAGGGCAACAGTCACCATGATGGCGGTGCTCACAGCCTGTGACATCTAGCCAGCCATGTTAATGGGACTGGCCGGTTGAAAAACAAATTCAAAATCCTATCCCTCAACGTCACATATTCAGGAGCTTTTGAACTACTTGCTTGTTACAGATCATTTCATTCTAATTAATAGTGGGCTTCGTGTCACCATTTGCTTGCAGTTAGAAGCAAAGCAAAAATGTTGCTGTGCTGAATTGCATCACCTCCAATTTTCTCTTCAGTACCCTGGTTTGTTTGCTTATTGTATTTTAGACAGGAGCAATTCGTCCACCCATCCAGAGTTCCCAACACAGTCCACTAATCAATATTGACACAGCGCCTTTGGGAGACGGATCGAGGGTAAAACATACTCTTCTGCCGTGTCCTTCGTTTGTGGGCATTGACGAATATAAAAAAATAATACTGATCTTCACCCTGCAGTTGTGTCAAAATCTGACCTGAAGTTGTTTATCTACCGCATTTTCCGCACTATAAGGCGCACCAAAAAGCATTCAATTTTCTCAAAAGCTGACAGTGCGCCTTATAATCCGATGCGCCTTATATATGAATGAATAGTCAGATTTCTGGGACTTGGTATTTTAAATGTTGTGTAAAGCGCTTTGTGACAGCTGCAGCGGTTGTGAAAGTGAGATATAAATAAAGCTGTATTGTATTGTATTCCCTTGAGTGTAGCTCCATCTAGTGGATGACGCAACCCGAGCCGCTATTGTAGCTTCTATTCTATTATAATCTTATAATGTGGTGCACCCTATATGTGAAAACTGTTTTAAAATAGGACATTCATTAAAAGGTGCACCTTATACTCCGAAGCGCCTTATAATGTGGAAAATACGGTATTTGTGATGTACAACACAGTACATGTAATAGTATGTGTTCTCCTGCAAGGATAGAACACTGTTCTTTGATAAACATTTTCAGAAGTTTCAACGCAGAGTTCTCTATGCCAGTTTGACTTGGTGACACACCAACACGTTATTTTCAAAAGGGTTCGATATTTCACAAATCTGTATCGCATGGCAAATTGTATTGTTTTAATAAACGTTCACTTGTCGAGATAAGGGATATGTTGTTCTTATTCGAAAATTAAATCTTAAGCAAAATGTCGAAGCAGTCCTAATACATTTAACTACCGTAAATACACACATTAATATTTCACGGTTTAATCAGCATTCACAAAAATATCAACAATGTGTCTAATATTTTTAACTTTCAAGTGTGCTGACATTTTAGGCAGCAATTGCTTACTCATATTTGCCATTGCTGGTTCCAAAATCAGAAACAAGGCAAATCCTGCTATTTTTTCGTGCCATGCAACAAATAAGAATATTGCTATCATTACGGACCACTGTTGACATCGTAACAAGTTGCTTGAGAGGTCAGGAAAGTTGATAAATCCAGTGACAATGTTGCTACGTCAGCAACACTGAAGACACCTCATTGCAGACACGTGAACATCAAAATAAAGCACCACTTTCAAAATAAAACCACTCCAGAGTTTAGCTTTAATTTTGACTTTCTAAAGACTGTGTGAGTGCCTGTCAGAGACTGTGGAGTGGCCATTTGCGTTGCGTGAGCTATACTTTTCCCAGGCTTGACAGAAAGTAAAGTGGCAGATCACTATGAGTCAGCCTTGAGAAAATGATAATGAATAGTACTCTCTATCCCAGCAAATTCAAGCATCTAGTATGAAGTATCAGCGATAGGGTCTGAAAAGGGATCGTACATCCTTGTGGTGCTCCGATCATGATGGGGCGATTTCCGTGGAAAAGTACGTGATCGGCATGTGTTGATCGAGGCCATTCATTGCCAAATACAGAAATTGATCACCGGCAGATTGTACTTTGCAGCCTGCAGCCAGCAGCCAGCATCCCCTCACCTTTTCATTAACACTGCAAAGGTGCGCGCCCAACCAAACATGCTGCCGCGTGGAGCTTTCATGCGATTTGAGGACGTGCGGCTAATCCACGTGATCATGGAATCGGTATCAGCCGATCTCACTCACTTCGGGATAATCGGAAATTTGCAGCATTAAATCTTGATTGGAAAACCCCGAGTACATACAGGGCAAGTAAAAATAAATAAATAATTAAAAAAATGTGAAAAATATGAAAGTCACATCTTGCTGTTCACAACCTTGCCATATACGGGCACACTTCAGTACAGGAAGCTTATAAAGGATTTAATGCATGTAAAAGAGTGAGGCAGCACACAAAAAGCATCTCTGACCTAGCTGCTCACTACGACATGGCAACAATAATCGGACAATAGAGAAACTGAAAAGAATGTACATCGGAAGACGAGCGAATGGAAGTGTTTTTCCTCTCCAAATTTGTAATGGCACATTGCTGTTTTTGATCCGTTTTAAAATAACCACTGCCACACGTCATTATTCCACATGTGGCAGCCTAAAATATTAAAGTGCCTCTTAAAACATTGGTTGAAGAGTTTTATGATGGATTATGTTGACAGTTTTTGTCCTGGAGCAGACCTTTAAAGCTTTCGCACAAAGAAAATGCAATGTCCAACGTGTTATTCCAGTTTCACAAATTTGCTGGCAATGAAAATAGCTCTCACGTTTTGCTTTCTGGAGTGAGATGGTGGCTGATGTAGCAAAAAACGACGCACTGATGCGTGGCATTTTCACTGAGCTGCATTCCTACAGCAAGTGTATTACGCGGGTAATATTTCCCGATTTGCAACTTGAAGAACTTTGCAGCATCTACTGTACATATTTGTATGGTGGGGTTGTAAAACAACACTAAAACCTCTGAGCCGTGTCAATTTAATTGGGACGTTTGTGCTTCGCGTGACGAACACAACGGCAGAGTGACGCTGGATGTGATGACAATGAGACGAAAGGCACGACAAGCATTATATAAACGGCAAGTTGAGCGTGATGGCATCAGTGCCTTTTGTTAAGACAATTGATTTCAGCGGTGTTGCTTCCATCAACGACAATCGTGACAACATTGCCACATCGCATTTTGACACTTGAAAATACTAATCTGACTCCGTTGGTGAGCTGCTTTACAGTTATAAACATAGTTCTTCATGGAAAATTATGACTTTGATAAACATTTAAATACCTGGCCCGACTTTAGAGAGATGTGGTTGAGTCTACCTATTTCTAGCAGGAGATACATTACAGACCAACGCGCAGCAGATTAAAATAATCAACATTCAAGGTTTTGCAATCTTTTTCTTCACTTTGCTCCATTTCAGGGACTTTAAAATGATTGTTTGAAAAGCTATTTATTCAAATTAAATATCAGAAATGTTGAATTAGTTCTTCCCTTGCAGTAATCAAATGAACAGTTAATATAGTTGAAATATTGTCACGGTGCAAGCATAAAATCATGATGCAAAAAGTATTGAATTCTTCACATTTTGTTTTTTGTGTTATTAAATGTAGACGTTGACACTGTACAATACTGTCGAATGCTATTTTTCACTCAAAACACTGACTGTTTAGGCATTCTAGCTCCTCCCTAATCGCAACCACGTTGTTAGTGGAAGCAGTGCAAATTGGTGAGGACAAGCCACAACAACAACAACAACAACAAATCATTCTGACAATGAACGATTGCTCGTACAGCTCCAACAGAAGCTTACTAACACTGGCAAGTCAAATAGGAAATTTCGGTCAAAAATCGTCATGTTAAACAATAATGACGTAAAAGACGAAGAACATTCAGAGGTGCCAAAATCCCAGAACTGAACATCCTTATCAAGGAGATTTGTTAGCACAAAATTCACAGCGATGTGTTTTGGGAAAATGTTTGGCCTCATGCGGCGTACACGGACACCAAGACGAGGCCTCACAGGGCGGTGGGTATGCGCTCACTATTTCGAGGACTCCGCTTTCATTTCTATGGACGTCGTAGTGCCTTCTGGGGCCGTGGGGAGCCTCGACTTCATGCTAAAGGCCTCGCAGCTCCCAGCAGGACTTGTCGCCTACCACTGCGTCAGTGTGCATAAGCCTTGTGAAAACCCTCGGTGGTTTCTGTCAAAGCGTACGAGGGGGCCAGGGGAGGACTGCGAATTGATTCACGGCATTTTTGAATGTTCTGAATCCTGAGCATGTCTTCGATCCCTTTTGTGGAGGGCTTTCTACACAGACATGGTACGTGGGGCCATCATTATTCCTCGCCACATGCACTTCCCCTCCGAGTCTTCCCTTGATCAATCTGCAATCATGTTATTATTGCCAAGCTATACTTCCAACAATGAAAGTGAGATTGAAGAGTCTTTGTTGAATGAAAGCCTAATGGATAGCTGTAGGAGGCTGCCACAGAGACACATTAATTAGACCTTTTGCCGTTATATTTCAAGCCTTTCCTCTCCATCTCACTTCTTTGCTACAATACTTATTATCCCTTTAGAGAGCTAACCACTGATATTCTCCGCATGAACAATTAGCTGAAGATTTTAGTGCTGCTAATGCGCTCCCGCACGTCTTCTCCACCACCCCCCCCACCCTCTCTCCCACTGTGCCACATTTCACCGCAGTGATTAATGGCAATCCTGAGAGGGTGGGATTGGGGCGGGTGAGCCTCTCAGTCGGTGATCATCAGTCAGGACATTTTTACATACATAGTTTAGTTTCACTCCTGCAAAAACTAAGAAAACAGATCAGAGTACCTGTATTGTCTCTATAAATAAATAAATAAATAAGGCCGCGAGAGTGGCTGCCTTTCCAGCAGCTCCTATATTTTGTTGTTCTACTTCTTCCTTTCATAACTTTGCTGCTGTGAATTGGGAATTTCTCCATTGCGAGACTAATAAAGATTTTCGTATTGTATCGTATCGTAAACATGCACAATTTATTGACTATGGTATTATAATACAGCATCATATGGTCAGGGGTGAACATGCAAATTTTGGTGTGGTTCTCAAATGAGCACCAGTAATTGAAATTTTGTGCTCCCTCCATCCACCAGAACAAGAATTGAAACAGGAACCGTCCAAATTCCAATGATGCCCAACACTACTGGATAGTGACTGTAAACTGAATTCTATTCCATATTTATTTATTTTTTGACAGGATGACAAATGATGTATAATCATGTCAACCCTTCTGTCCAGGTTCCCTGTTACGAGGCACGTCATCCTTCATATTGGTTTATTACGGCCATTTTTCAGTTATTTTATTTAAAACCCAAAATGTGTCACCTTTCTGTCTTGTGTGTGAGTAAACATTTAATGAGATTCAGCCAGTCTGGCCTTGGGCAGTAAAATAGCAAACTGGCAATATGGCTCACTGCCAGAGTGGACCAGAAACATCTGTTCACATTATTAATGAATCAATTATATGTCACACATGTGCCAGGCCCGCGGGCCTTCACTATTGGGGGCGAGCAGGATATTGGGTAAGGGACTGCAGAATCGGGATATGCAAAGCTACCCATGAGGTCACATGGCCTGCAGCCGCTGCGGGGCATCAGTCGTGACTCATAAGCAACCTGTCAAGACGTCATGTCAATCACTCGGTGTGTACATGAAAACCTTTTTTAGAGTTGTAAACCCTTGAAGACCTCAAATCCAGAATTTAGCCTGCATTTTTGGGAAGGGTTAACAAATGCTCAATTTATCCTAACAAAAGACCTTTGATACCCATATTACCTTATTATTACTGATTATCACCTTCTAATCTAGCAGATAGAGTTTGATTTTAATATTCAATTGTTTGGGTTTACGGGAACCAAGAGCTTACCAACGAGCATCAGTCAAGCAATGTAAGCTTATTCGCTGCTACAGTCAACTGACCATGATCCATCGAAAACCATCCATCAATCCATGCATTTTCTACCGCTTATCCGGGATCGGGTTGCGGCCCAGACTTCCCTCTCCCCAGCCACTTGTTCCAGGAGATCCCGAGGTGGTCCAAGCCCAGCTGGGAGACATTGTCTCTCCAGCATGTCTTGGGTCATCCCTGGAGCCTCCTGCCGGTGGGACATGCCCAGAACACCTCACCAGAGAGGCGTCCAAGAGGCATCCTAATAAGATGCCCGAGTCACCTCATCTGGCTCCTCTCGACATGGAGGAGAAGCGGCTCGACTCCGGGCCCCTCTCGGATGAACGAGCTTCTCAGCTTATCTCTAAGGGAGAGCCCAGACACCCTGCAGAGGAAACTCATTTCGGCCGCTTGTATCCGGGATCTCGTTCTTTCGGTTACGACCCATAGCTCGTGACTATATGTGAGGGTAGGAACATAGACCAACCAATAAATTGAGAGCTTCGCCATTGGTTCAGCTCCTTCTTTACCACGACAGACTGATACAAAGTCCGCATCACAGCAGATGGTGCACTGATCTGCCTGTCGATCTCCCACCCCCTCCTGCCCTCACTCGTGAACAAGACCCCAAGATACTTAAACTCCTCCACTTGGGGCAAGATCTCATCCCCAACCCGGGGGAGGATGCCCTCTGACAATGTCAAGGTGCCCTCTGCACTCCACCCTTTTCCGAATTGTTTTTCCGACCATTGTTTCAGATTTGGAGGTGCTGATTTTCATCCCAACCGCTTCACACTCGGCTGTGAAATGCTCCAGTGAGAGTTGGAGAGCCCTGCTTGAAGAAGCCAACAGACATCGAGTCCATCAAATGGCGTTGCTTTAAAAGGCAACAAAGCAAGAAGGGACGAAGTTTTTTCGAACAGCACGTGTCTGATGTCTGATGTGTTAACAAGTGGCAGGTGGGAGATGTTTCAGCAGGAAGAGTGCAAAATGAGCAGCACAAAAGTTTGCTGACTGTTATCCCCTCACTAGACTTGGAGGCAGTTTGTATCTTGTCCTATTTGTAAAACGTTTCATTCCTTCACTGTCCCAAGTAGTCACCCACGGTAGTGAACAGCATTTCATCATGAATATAGTACGTTTTGTTAATTACATTTACACACCTATGAGGAACCAACCAATTGCTTGCAGATGAATTTAAGAACGATCCTAAATTGTCAAACATTTTGTCACGGAAGGGGAGCAACTCAAAATGAATACAATTCAGGTTATTCAAGAAGCTTTTACCTCAGCTGAGATTTGGATCGCTCAGCGCTTTTCTCACAAAAGAACTGTCCTTTTCCATTAAAAATGAGTGACCCTCCTCCGCCATGCAAAGTTGCGCTCAGACCTACATTTCTGTGGGCGCTTTAGGCAAAATGACAACTTGCTTTTTTTTTTTGACCAGACTTTTTTTTTCACCATTTTTGTCCAGACACAAGGGGGAAAATTACTTCCACTTCAGTAGCCATTTGTTGCCCTTCCAGTGATGTGTGACCCTGTTTTATTTGATTTCATTTGTTCACTTTCATCACCGTTATTCCCTCTGATTCACAGGGATGGCGGCACAGACAAGTTTGACATCGATTTGGAATGGCACAGTGAAAAGTGCTGTCATCAGAGCCGTTGTGGAGGCATTCCAAAAGGGAAAGCCATCAGGAATTCAGGGAATGTTAATATTTGTATTCTGTCAAAATACCTACTATGACCCACGGCAGACTTTTACAATACTGAACGCCTTGCTGATCCTGCTGGTGCATCATCAGCTGGTGAATGGGGAGACGGTGTTAAAGAGTTTTGAATACCTTGCAGGTAGAAAAGCGCTACGGCTGGGCAATATTTTGTTATCGTCTCGATATTACTTATGCGGACTTTTCACCCTCGCAGTGCATCTACAGCTCAGACCGGCCAATCACGTAGATGTTATGTATTTTTAAATTCATTGTTGATTTTGTGAATGTTGATGACTGTCAGTACAAAATAGTAAAATGTCCTTTCCATCTCCTCTTGGATTAATATTTTTCAATTAAAAAAAAAAGCGCTCCATTTTCACTGAACCCAGAGTAATATCGTTATCGAGATATCGGACATGAATATTGAGAGATGCAATTTTGTCCATGTCGCCCAGCGCTACACAAGTGAATGCCTGTTTTACCTCTTCAGAAGCAAGTAGGCTAAAGACCATATCAGCACATACACAGCTGGTTTGAAAAAAACGGATCTTTTTTTTTCCCAACTTGTGGCTTTTCGTCCACATGTAAATTGAAGTTTGGTCTGTCAAATTTTGGAAAAAACTTTTTGCAAGTCATATTGAAGGATTTGCATGAGGATAAGAAAAGTGTGTCGGGTCCTGAAACACATCAGCCATGAATTCCATCTATATGTGGAAATTGTGAAGAAGAGGGAAGGAGGAATCATTTAGTTAGTTAGTTAGTTAGTTAGTTAGTTAGTTAGTTAGTTAGTTAGTTAGTTAGTTAGTTAGTTAGTTAGTTAGTTAGTTAGTTAGTTAGTTAGTTAGTTAGTTAGGTCTCATTTAAATGTTCATCACCACCCATGAACCAGGACATCAACAAAATCTTTGGTAACATGTGGGCCTTTGCAAAGCTTTGAGTGACATTCCAATAAATGTATTGAGCATAGATGTCAAAGTCAAGGCCCGGGGGCCAGATCTGGCCTGCTACATCATTTAATCTGGCCCGCGAAAGCAAATCAAGCATATCAAGTTCCATGATGCTTGCTAAAGTCTGAACCAAAATTTCAAATTGTCACATGTAATCCACAATAACAGTCATTATTCTTGTCCTCTGATTTTAAAACTAGTTATTCATCTAATTGTTGTGCACTGTGTCTGTAATATGTGGAGGGGATGAAACATTCATATGGTTTCCCCAAATTCGTAACGGCCCTCCAAGGGAAAAACTACAATGTGGCCCGTGACAAAAATGAGTTTGACACTCCTGGTATAGAGTTATAATATATATATATATATATATATATATATATATATATATATATATATATATATATATATATATATATATATATATATATATATATATATATATATATATATATATATAGGGGGGGGGGGGAGAGAGAGAGAGAGAGAGAGAGAGAGAGAGAGAACATAACATTGCTTAAAACACATAATGGTGTCCTGTTACTTTTGCACAGTACTGGATTGTATGTTCATATCATTGTAACTCAATAGTGAATTGAGGTGCAAAAACGGTGAATTATTCAGATGTGTTCTGTCGTCATTTCTGTCCTGTGTAAAGTGTCTGCTCAAATGCATACACGAAAACAGGGATTGGATTTCTCCTGTTAGTAAGAAACCCTTCCAAGCATTGACTGCTGCGTACAGTAAATAAATAGAGAAGAAAAGCAGCACCAAGTAATCAGTCTCTGTGTCATGGTGATTAAAAGCTGATCGAGTGTGTATGAACGCATTTGTGCACGTGTGCTTTGTGTAAAGGGCAAGGGAGCTTGCATGCTTCACCAACCCTCCACCGAATGAACACTAGGCAATAATGAGTAATTTAAGTCACCTGATTGGTTCTGTCAGTGACCTTCACACTCGGGCTGAACATGGAGCAATTAGTGGGTGTCTCATCACCAAAGGAAATGTGGATTAGATGCGGGAGGGGTGAAAATGAGCCACAGGAGACAAGGGTCAAATATAGAGGAATCGTCCAAAATCAGCATCTGCTTCCAGGAGATGTTTTGGAAGGATTGTGTTTCTCGACGACCGGTGGCTTTTTTGAATTGTATTTTACTTAGGGTTCATTTTATCGGTGACTCAAGTTTTTCAGCTGCAGTTCCCCCGTTTTTCTCACCGTCTACAATTTTCAACCACACACCGTCTTCGCTGCATTTCATTGAAAGCCTTGGAAAACCTTTTGTCCCCTTCTCCTTTCTGGTATCTTTGATTGTTTTTGGGGGTTTTTTTTGTTTTTTTTTAATCCTGTTTACAGTTGCTTGTGCAGGAGGATTTGACCCAAAATAAATAAATTATGCTTGCATCATCACAACATCAGATTGTGGTCATGGTGATAAAAGAAATTCAGACCAAATCTGAAAAAGCACTTTTGTGAGATTTTCAGCCTAACATTTTTGGGGATTTTGAATTTGTTTTTGAATGATTTTTTAGTTTACTTGTGATGCGTAGCATGACTGCTTTGTTTAGAAGGGGGATTTATATGGACAAATTGTTACAGTTGTGTGTAAAATTGCTGTTTTTAAACATAGTGTCGGTGTTTGTTTTCCTCTTTGTTTGCTTAAGCGTTTTTCAATGTAACTGTCTTTTTTTAGTACTCACTTTTTCATGTTCCTTCTGGCACAGAGGACTGCCAATGGAAATTAGCCTTTTTGGCTATAAGTGGGTGCGTTTACATTTGATGATAGAAATGTTCATGAATGTGCATCGTCTCTCCATATGAAAGAAAGAAAAAAATGAACAGATTTTGCTCACTGATTATATAACAATTTGGTGCGTTTAGTGTTCTCTCAAGGCTGGGAGATCTTCAAGTAAATTCAGCTCATTGCGCAGTTTGAACTTTTTACATCCACCGACTCTATTAACCTTTGCAAAGTAGTTGCAAGAAGTTATAAAATGTCTGCTCAGCCCTGTTCAAATACCAGATTATTCTAATATAAAAAAGTGAGACGAGGCTAAATCATTTCGAAACATTTTCCCACCATTAATGTGACCGCTAACTTGTACAACTGAATCCATTTTTTAAAAAATCTTTCCGAGTTGGAAGTAAAACCAAACTAAAGCATGTGCACACAGTCTAATAACTGCGATTTTTCAACATTACGTTCAGAATAAACCGCAATCGCTCGCACAACTCATATTAAACGGGAGTCCGCACACACCTGCCACCCTTTAAAGTGCCACTGCCCGAACCCCATACAAAGTTCAGATGTTCTCGTCGGCTTTTCTTCAGATGTGTTTAAAATTTCTAGCAGACGCCTGAAGTTTTGGAAGTAATGCCATGATGCAGTCAAATGATCGGTATTCTCATTGAGTATGGCACTTGTACAATTAAAATAACAATTTAAAATGCAAACAGGTTGCAGTGTTGCACATTTTTAGCAGGGAAGCCCAGAAGTAAACTTGTGGTTGTGAAACATGTTATAGTTGACATGGTCACTGCAAGAAGGTCGATCATAAAATAAAAAAAGTGTCACGGCGTATTGGTTGAAAACATGTTCTGGAAGACTTGTGAATCCCAGCTTCCATTCGTCCACTTTCTGTAACACAATTCCTTTTTAAGGTCGAGGGCTACTCAGAGTACACTCAGATCAACAGTACCGCAAAATTAGTACACTAAAAAGAAAAGAAAAAACAAAGACAATGCTAATTTACAATGCTATAATTGATTTGAGAATACAATAGGTGAAAACTGTACCGCCGGCTGCTTCTCTCACAACAAGCCCCCGACTGTCCCAACCGATCTTCAATTTCCCTCGATGAATCCATCCATTCTCCACACCACTTATCAAGCAAAAGTTTGTGTTCCATCATCTTCCCCACTCTTGTTCAAAACCATGAGCAATACAATACGTACACACAATGAAGTACGTGTATTTATATCTAGCACGGTCAAGCTGTGCAATAGCGGGGAAAATGAATCAGCAAGCACTTATGTTATTACGCCGCAGGGCTTTCTTCCGCAGAACACGGAAACAGGCGACATTTCTTCTCAAACAATTTTGAGCGTTCAGGAACATTGAAGAGTTCAGTCAAATTTGAGTTTTTATTACCCTGATCTAAACCCCCACAACCGGGAAAAGTCAAACTGAAAACCCCCGCGTGGGAAAAAAAAAAAAGAAGAAATTTTGAGAAGGGTCCATGGATGTGGGGGAATGCCCCTTCCAGAGTGACCACGGGGCATTGGATGCTGAGTGGGCAACCTTTAACACATCATGTGGCACTCGGAGCATTTATAGATCACCACTTTTAGTTGGCTAATATTCCGGTAAAAATAACAGAACAAGCTTGTGTTCTACCTCTGATGTTGGCAGATTCATGCAGGCTTCCACCTACGGGTTTTCCAAAAATCTGCCAAAACTCAGCAGGAAAAGAATGCTAAAATTACGATTTGGTTTGTTTAGGGGGGGATTTTTTTCTGCATCATTTTTAAGTCGAGAACTACAAAATAAGTGCCAATGTTGAGACTATTTTTGCTGGACAAAAGCATGTTTTGTCACTGATGGAGAGGGACACATGACCCTCCGCGCCCGCCCCCCACATCTAAGACCACGTTGATCCGACTGTACCAGATGGGAGTGACTTTTCTGCCTGCTGGCTGGCCTTTGCGGATCCCGTCACCCGCCGCTACAGGGGCCTAGCGGTGGATGGGGGCAGTCAACCCACAGTACACTCAGAAATGAGGAGATTAGCTGTCCGTGATGCGAATTTTCATTTTCTTTCCCGTGCAGTGAATACAATGCAAAGAGGTATCTCATGTTGTTGGGGCATCACCAACTCGGGTTCAGCACCGTCTGTTCAAAGGTAATCGGATAAAGCCATGTTTCTGCCACGCAGTATTTCTGATTTTATCAAAACAGGTCAAACGTTTGCCCAAGTTTGAATCGCTCGTCCCGTTTGAATACCTTCTCATGCACTGGCACCGGGTCGTTTGTAAAGTACAAGTGTGCTCATTTGTGATGAAAATGGCGCAGAGGCCATTTCAGCTACCAGGCAAATAACAATTTGCTTCCGTCCCGTCATTTTTCATGTACACAAAATATGAACAAATGAATAAGACGTAATGCTATAAACCGGGCGTCCGCGACCGGTCGAAATTAATTCGGTCTATGAGGTTCCTCAGTGGCAAGCTCATTACAGTACTGTTCATAATTTATTACTGTTGATTTTCTAATGGCTTCTTAAAAGACTTTTACAGAAAGCAATTCTTTCACGGCCCATTTGTTTAAGAGAATGGAGTGCCAGCTATAAAACAGGAGCCAAACCACAGCAGATGAACCGGAGGAAAATTTAGTCTTCTCATCCCAACAAACGCATATCTCCCAAACTCAAGAGCCCACTGTCCTTTATCCCGAAGGGAAATTACAACAAGGGTCAAGTCAATGCTTTGCCAACCACTTCACTCAACCAAACTTTAAGATCTCTATCATATGTTATGCTTGAATGCTACCATCCACAAGTTGAAATTGAAGACTGCTGGTTTAATGGTTCACTCGTCTGAGTTCTGTGCGGGCAGGTCTGGTTCAACTGCCACACAGTGACTACGTGCTTGTGAGTATGAATGCTTGTCTGTCCGTCGACATGCGCTAGCTGTGACTGACCAGCTTGCAGGTTGGGGTTTTGTGGTCTACCTTTGACCCTAAATCAGCTTGGATAGGCTCGTACTCCACATGTCGCGGAACAGAAACAGCCGTATACAAAATGATGGACGGCTAGATGGACCAATCACCCAATTAAGAAAAGGAACCACCCTGAGGTGCATACAAAGTGCATATCGTAACAATGACTCAAATTTGACTGATGGCTCATCACAGGCCTGGAATGACCAGAAGCGATTAGTTGCATAAACTGTCACCACTTGACCGGTCTTTTTAATTTTGCATGGGGAATTCACATGAAAGTGCAACTTAAATACATTTAAAAAAGGAGCATTTTGCTAAGGCTTGAATCAGAGGGTTCCCAGAACAGGTGAAATAAAGCTGCGTGCGACCTTAGGCAATTTTGTTTTATTCAAGGCATCCATTTTATCAGCCGAGAACTTTTAAAGTAGGATTACAAAGAACCTTTGCAGGAAAATCCAGGATGCTCTGCTCCAGATCTCTTTCAACTGAAGTGAAAGCATAGAACGAACACAGGAAGGAAGGTGAAAGTTCGTGCCTGCCTTCGGTGTCTCGGGAAGAAGACGTCTTAGATAACGTGAAAGGATGAAAAGTTTTGGGAGACGACAAATGGATGCCTTAAAATGAATGCAATTTCACCGAAATTGGAGGAAAAATGATTCCTCGCAAGTTGCATGAAACCCATTCAAACACAGTCATGCAATACGTGAAATGCCAGCAAATCTTAAAAGACATCAGCGTTTCCTTTTTCTCTCTTTGTGGTTGGTTCGTGGGTTCAAAATATTGTGTTTAAAGCATCATGTCAATTCATCTCTGTAATGTGCACATGTGGCACGTTGGCATATGATTAAATTCTTGCTTTCCATCTACTCGGGCTTCCGACGCCGACGTTCAATCAGTCATTTTCACGGTTCTCTGCAGTCTTCGCCAGGAGGCTGGAAAAATTACGCGCGGGAAGAAAAAAAAAATGCACAAGTCAGCAGAGCCCGCAAAAATCCCATAGCAAATGACATGACACTGAAGCGGAAGAAAACAAGCAATTACAGGTAGCCAACACAAATTTCCTTTTTCACGTGGCACTTTGTCAAAGAAGCCCCATTGCGGAAGCACGGTTTCATGTATTCCAATGTCTGAAATGCCCTAGGAAGTCATTAATAATCAAGCAGTTGTCCCTCATATTTCCGTGGCTGACTAGCTGAGATGCAATAACGAATGTTGCGTTGGATGCAAAGCTGATCACGAAGCACCGAGAGCACAAACATCTCCGGCATACGACACTTAAAAGATCTAGGAATGAATCTTTCAAAACAAGCTCGAGCCCAAACGATTGAGAGATTGTCAGTGAGGAGGTTCACGGGTCAGTTTTGCTTTTCGAGACTTCGCATCCACTGCAAGACCTAACATTATGATTTTCATCTTCTCACAACATGAAAACAGACTGAAGCTGAATCCTAATCAGCATGTCAGATGGCAGAGCTGGAATTATATTGGGGGGTCGGGGGGAGGGGGGAGTCCTCATTCTCTCGCCTTGAGGAGATGATCAATTAGAGATGCTGATTGAGTCTGGAGCCAGCTTGCCATTCAATTCCGCTTTAATTGGATCTCCAGATTCTAATTGACTTCCTAATTTTTCAATTAGCAATCAACATTTGAGGATTGATTTTTTTTTTTTTTTTTTTTGAAAGACCGCAACACATTCGGAGTTGCTAATCACCATGACTATGAGGAGACAACCAAAAACATGAAGAATCCTTTGCCAAACGCTTGATAGTGTAATTAGCAATCTGACAGAACCGTGTGATTAATAATTGCCATCGGTCACTGGCCAGACAGTATTAGCTAAAAAAAAAAATGCTTTTTGTTGGCTGACCTAAAATAGTAATCGTGTGATAAACATAATGGCCAATGCAGGGCTCAAGATTAACTTTTTCCACAGGTTGAACTAGTCCGCCCAACTTTCTAAAACAAAAGTTAGCTGCATGCAAATTCAGAATGTAAATCAGATTTATTCGCCATATATGCGAAACACACATGGAATTCACATTCCCAATCACAACCCGTCCATAGTGGAGGTAAACAAATATTCACCAACAGGGGGAGACAGAACGGAAGTCTGAAATTTTCCTATTTTCAAAGGGTTCAAGTGGTCTGTGTCAGCGTTGTGTCTGACTTTTGAATACATCAAGCCTTCATTTAACATTAAAGAAGTTGTCACATGTTCTTCTCTTATCAACTGCAACTATTTCCACTTGATGTCTGATGGACGTGGATCACTCACGTCGGTCGGGCATATCAAATGATTTTGTGGAGTATATTTCCGAAAAACTATTATGATCAACAATAATCTTGTTTTGTTTTTTTAATGCTGTCGATAATATTAGTGTGGATGGCACCACCCATTGCTTCAGTTCGGTGCAAAGACAGGCTCACAGCGAATGGCAACGACTCTCTTCCCTGTTTATGAGGAACTGACTGGAGCTTCTGCGCTCCTCGCCTCCAAAGTCCCGCACAGCGGAAGTGAAGCAGAGGGAGCGGCGACAGAGCAGAGGGAAATTTTAAATGGCCACTCTGATCTTTTTTTTCTTTTTTTTTTAATATTTGGAACAATCAACACATGTTACAGGTGTTTGTGTTCAGGGATTTCTGTAAACTTTGGCACCTTTGCATTTCCCCGACCCAAAAAATGCACATTTGCTGTTTTGCATTTCAATTTTTTTTATTCTGAGGTGGAAATTGTGAATTTTGACTCACAAACTGCAATGCAAAACCGCAAGCACTGCAACAATTGCAAAGCCGCTATCAAATAAATCCCATGTTTAAATGTAACTTAACCTGTTAAAAGGTTATTGAGGTAGCTTTTGATTTCAGCTTCCTAATGCTACAAATTCAACAAATGACCTTTCATAATAATTTGGAACTGTGTATTTTAACAAAAACAATTTTTTGAACGATTGAAAAAAAAATACTGTCATCATTGGGAATTTCATTCAAAACACTCAAATGATTCTCTAGTGGTTGATTGCTTGAAAATTATGCCGAGTGCCATTTGCATCGACTATTTATAAACATCAGAGAAAAACATCCTTTGTATCATAATTTGGAAGGCAGTGTAAATTTGGCCCTGGAGAAACACAGTCGGTTGACTTGACTCGTGCGTGCCAATATCTTAAATAGATATTGTTGACATATTTAGCATATTTTGTTCGTCCTAAAGTGATGCTAACTAACATTTTTAATCAGCAGTATTCTGCTGATGTGCTTGTTGGCCATTGCAGACACTTGGTGGTCCTTCATGAGCACAAGATATTTGATGAAGTGGGACCACATAGGTCAATGGGCGATCAGAGTGTGGAAGTTCAGGGGCCACAGTATCAAGGGGTGCTCACATGACGGTCAGAAAAAAAAAAAAAAAAGCAGCCCCCAAAGGGCACTTGGCTCTTGTGCCGTTAATTGGATTACTGAACAGCGAAAGGGTTCAAGTAGTGGTGAGATTTTTTTTTTTTTTTTTAAAGTCTTTGGTGAGTCGTCAAACTGCATTCAAGGATAGAGAAAGAGATAGCGGGGGAGAAATTATGCTAATATAGGGCAGAATTTGAGCTGGGCTACATGAGGCGAAGGAAAAGGAACTAGATAAAACCCTCATTAGTGTGTTTGCGTTTGGCCAAGATGTGTTTGGAGAGGACTTGACCTCTCGAGGATAGAAGCGGTACGCAGCAGATTTAGGTAGTTCATTTCTTTGGGGAGATTCGAAAATAACAGTGCATTTGGTGGGTTTGACTGAATGAGATGATAATTATTCCTGTAGTAACCATTAGGCCAAGACTGAAATCCCCGTGGGCTATCTGGACTCACAGTGGAACTGAAAGACATTTCTCTTGGGATAGCGACATTCTCCAAGACAATGCGCAGAATTCCAGAGATGTCACAATGAGTTACCGTCAGTTCAACTAAAAACAAGAAAACTGGGAAGGGTGACTTCCAACAACGTTCAAGCTCACACCAGTGGGTTTTGTCAGTACTGTACTGAAATTCAATCTGGTCCGCCAATTTATCCAACCTTTTTCAGCCTTAGTCCATACTTTTTCCATCCAGAGTATTTTTTGGATTATGCGTAGCTCCGGAGTATAAATCGTACCAATCCAAAAATACGTCATTAAGATGGAAAAACATTTGAGACCAAGAACCAAAATACCAGTTTCCTATTCGTGGGTGCGTTCGGAAATACGCCAAGAACGTGCACTCAGGCTGTTCGGAATCTCAGCGTGCTGTTCATATGTACCGTTCGGTTATTCAGGTTATTCATACTCACGAACTTTCGCGGCTCAGTGGGAAACAGGCTTGAAGGAAAACTACTTAATCAGGATATAAACAGATATAAAGTAACCTCATTCTGGATATAAAGTGATGTTTATATGGCACAGCACGAACATGATCTGAGACCCAAGTCTCAATGATGGATGCAAGGGCACTCACCGATCATCTGCCACCACATGCAGAGTTGTTATTGTGAAAATGGCTACAAAGATCAATGCTGTTGCACAGAGATAGTTGTCAGAACCGCATTTCGTCACTGTGCAATGACTGCCATGCAGCTCACTTTTTTTTCAGGTTTTAAACCAAGTAATTCATAAAATGGATTATAGTAGATCAGGATTAAAAGTGGCATGTTTTGTGTAAGAACTAGGAAATGTGTCGAATTGTATGGCAAATGGATTCTGACAAATTGTTTCTGTCCGTTTTTTCAACAACGGATTGCATGGCATTAGTAAACCCATCCATCCATTTTCTGATCCGCTTTATTCTCACAAGGGTCGCGGGGGGTGCTGGAGCCTATCCCAGCTGTCTTCGGGCAGGAGGTGGGGGACACCCTGAACCAGTTGACAGCCAGTTGTAGGGCACACACAGACGAACAACCATCCACGCTCACACGCACGCCCAGGAACAATTTAGAGTGTTCCATTAGCCTTCCATGCATGATTTTGGAACGTGAGAGGAAACTGGAGTACCTGGAGAAAACCCACACAGGCATGGGGAGAACATGCAAACTCCACACAGGAAGGCCGGAGCTGGAATCGAACCCGGTACCTCTGCACTGTGAGGTCAATGCGCTAACCACTCGCACACCGGCCCGCTCACATTAATAAACAAAGTCATTAAAATATCGCATCGATATTCAACATGGAAAGCATAATTTATAGTTTGAGTAGCCAATTGGTAATTTTGACGGCCACCTGGTCACGTCAGTCGTTCATTCAAGGTTGAACGCTTTGTTCATTAAAAACCAAGGTTTTCGATTCTTGTTTCGACTGTGCGGTGATTCGTCGCTTGTCGTAAAAAGAGGTGTGGTCGAAAGCGGAAGTGTGTTTTGAAGGACGGTTCAGACTATCTGTCAAAACATGGTTTTATAAAACATTTTTGATTATATTGGTTGTTCAGCCATATTTTTTTAATGGTACGCACAGGAGCACATAAAAAATTTGCATTCTGCTTAAAAATTGAAAATTGTCACAATTGTCACATTGTCGCCTTCAGAGCCTGTCATCACAACACACCATTCCATAAGTGGAGCTGTTAGGATACTCCTATAAATCTCCGTCTGCTGCCAAACGACTTCCCGTATCATCAGCATGTGAGCATTAGATCTGCATGCAGCAGCACATCAAGTGGTGGTCTAGACTGATGCATCCTTTTTTTGCACAACATAGACAAGGTGAATGTCCGTCTCTTTTGCAAGAAAGAGAGAGCACCTGTGACCTAAGACTGTTTTAAAGAATATAGCATCCATATAGCCGACAAGGCACTTTCTCTTTCCAACCGAGAGACAAACAGAAGTTATAAATGCAGAATCTCGTTGGCTTAAATCATAAAATACCGAATTGCGTGGCATCTTTGAATTTATCTGAGCGCGCCGAAATAAATTCCCAAGCAAAACATTTTACAAAGCAGCCCATTTTATCAAATACTTTGCCGAATTGAGCAACCTTCAGGGGCCAATTTAAAGGCTGCTTCATTTCGAGGGAGATATTGCGCAGCATTATTCATAGGCAATAATTATATTGGAGCGCTGTAAGATGGCGGTAATATTTGGAGGAGTGATGGCGATGTGTCCCAGTCACATCCTTCTCAGAAAACATATCCCCACTTGGTCTAGTTAGACCCAAGGCATCGCAGCGAAATTGATATCTCATTGCAAATAACAGTAATAAGGGGTTGGGGATGAATAACTGGTGTGGCACTAAAACTTCTAACAGTAAACAAAGTCATATATTACGGTAATGCAACCCAAGTGCCTCACACGCACCAAAGATGCCCAAATTGAGGCTGTTATAAGCCGGGGTGCTCCATCTCTCTTGAAAGCAGCTTTAAAATTGTAGGTTTTGGGGATTTTTTTTTTTTTTTTTCAGGGGAAACAAGGAATAATGTTTTCTGTTCTCGGCTCTACGATGAATGGTGTCCAGTCCATGAGTGCTATGCCGATTCTCATAGGTGGGCTCGTGAGGATAATTAATTAAGATTATTTAATTATATTTTATATTATTTTTATTAATTTTATAATATATATATATTTTTTTAATTCTTATTCTTAATTAATTTGATAATAAACTGCTGTTAAAAAAACAACAACAAACCACATCTTTGGTGATCATGAAATTGTGTTGTCTGAGATCACGATTTCAATTCAAAACCGAGAAATCGTCTGCGAGTTCTCTCTGAAGGGTACATCGGCTGTACTATTACAGTTCTGTTGGGCCGATTCAACAGACAAGCAGTGTGAAAGGGACTACTGTTCTACAGAAGAGACAGCCACCAAAAACCTGACCAATAAAATCTTATTGAGGGCTTACTAGAGTTCATCGCTGAGTAGATCACACCTTGCTATAAGCCATCTGACCTTTAAAGCGACTTGAGGGAAGATTTGAGGGCCACAACTCACTTCGGTGTCGTTGAGAGCTGTACTCTAGTGCAGACGTGTGTAAGAGCTATGACGCTGGTTACTACTTTGAATGCAGAAGAAGAGAAATTATATGCCTGGAGTGAACCAGACTCATGTTTTTGTCATCCTCAGCTCAGCCCTCCTGCTTGCAAAGTAGTAGGGGGGTGCTACGTGCGTGCGTGCGTGCGTGTGTGTGTGAGTGTGTTGGGGATAAAATTAAAGAACAACAAATATTAATGAGGTGCTACACAGAGAAATAA